>AJWJ01000637.1:0-12022 GCA_000277445.1 Polysphondylium violaceum | reverse complement strand
TTTCTATAAAACCACTCACGGAGTCAACCGGCCAATTTTCGGACGTTTCTATTATAGTCGATGAACCATTGAATGGCGAACTGTTTGATATTTTTGTAGATGGTGTAAAAAATGGTACATTTTCGGCAAAAGTGCAAAATGGGGTTGTTGCACCTTTTTCGGTCTATTTTCCTTACACTCAGTATACCCACACTGTTGAATTTAATAGAGAATCCTCTCCACAAACATTTTCAAGTAGTGTTAATTATATTAACCCTGAAATTACATCCTACGAGTGCATTAGAGGATTCAAACAAGTATCACCTTATGGAGGACCACAAGTCATCAACAAATGTAAATTTGTTGGTCATAAATTACATACTTTTTTTCTAATTAGTGGAATTGGCGATGAAATTGAAACCACTCAAGTATCATTTTCATCGATCAACGTTACTCTAACTGATAACTTGCCTCTTGGCGTTGAAATTACATTGGATACCAGAGAAGCGACAAATAGATTTTACAAAGAACCCACCGGAGCTATCTTTCAACCCGTTCCAAAATGTGGTAAAACATTTTCCTATGAAAGAGATCCAAATGGATATGTCATTGTAAATATCCAAGGAACCTACTTGGATGCAGTTTCTATTAACGACACCAAAATTACTGATGGTGATAAAACTTTAGCTCTTAATTGTAGATATTATTTTATTACCTCAATTGCTGATGGGTATGTTGAAACCATTAGTTGCTTTATCCCCCAAATTAACTATGAAAAAGCTACCATTACTTTAACACCAACATATTATCCAAATGATCTAATTGTAATAAGTCCTATCCAAGATTCATCAACACCATCGTCTGGTAACTTTATTCTACCATCATTCTCTTTAATGTTGACTTTATTCTGGTCAATTGTAATTTTTTAAAATTACATATAAATCTTATATTCCATATAAATCTTTAAATAAATCAATATCTCCTCTTTTTTGATTATTTATATTACTTTACAAATTCATCTACAAATAGGATGATAATGTTTATTCCCAAAATAATATATTTGTACAATATTATGGATGAGGAGGCGGTGTAATATCATAGGAATCACCTTTATAATGAAATATTACGGTTGATAGTCGACAGTCAGATATGCAAATAGAGTAGGTTGATACGTAGTATCCCATATTCTTATACCTTTATTTGTTGCTATTGAAAGCGGTGAGAAACATGTATTTCATACTCTAATCGTTATATTTCTATAAACAAAATAGAATAATAACTGTACGTTGCTCTTGTTATTACTATTATTTTGTTGATCCGTTGTTCTTGATCATCTATTTTAGTAACAAATGCATCACAGTCGGCGTAAAAGTTTTTGCTTTCATTTTTAGGCACTCTCTGAGGTTGAGTTGTTGGTACCATTCTCCCTCTTGCAAAATAATTGATAATTTTAGAAAAAATAAAAATATAGTGATGGTGTATTTTCCTTAATTTTATACTTGATCTAATCTTCAAGCGGACTGAGAAAATGAAATTAAAAGGGGTGTTACAAACAAGTTTATAGAATAAAAGGATAACTTTAAAGTTTAGCAAAGTTTGAACAAATTAAAAAAATTCTATGACTATCAAATCTAGATTTGTGTGGTGATATGAAATCCCAAAATGGATATTCTTGAAACGATAAAAATTAGATGGAAATATTTTGAACCTTTCAGTATCTAAAATCTAAATATTACAGCACAGTAGAACAAACTACCATGATGGGACATATTTTAGTCCAAAACTTGATCTAAAACTCTAGCTACTCTCTGACAAAAATGAAATAAAACAGATAACACCATGAAAAAACGCTCGATTTACTCGAATATGCTGATGAAAACAATCGCCAACAATAAAAGAAATGAATGTATGTAAAAACCTCTATATTTATGGTACTAATGTTAAAATAATGTTTTTATAAAATAGAGTTTTCCATTGTTTTTTATACATAACATCAACTGCACAAAACAACATGGCAATAAACAAACAATTATCCCTTGTTCTCTTTTCAATCATTTTAATAATTACTGTTACCAATGCTGGAAGTTTGTATTTGTATCATCAATGTTTTAATAATGAAAAACACTATCAATCCCTTCAAGTTACAAGTGTAATTCAAACTGATAAAACCTTGACAATTACCTATTCTCCAATGAATATGTTATGGTTTAGTAATGAATTAAGACTCTCTGGCTATCCAATAAACATCATGCTCTTTTGTAATGCCATGTATGGAAAATCACCCTTGATTTGCACCCTTCCCAGTGTACCAACCTGTGATGGTATCAGATTATATGGTACTCCAGCCATCGGTACATTGAACTTAGAGTTTCTTCATCCCTTCAACTGTACCGTTGTAGCCTGAATTGAAATGAAACTCTTCTCTTATTTAATCATTTTATTTATCCAATCTGAACACCCTCTATTTGAGTACAATTATTTCCAATTTTTAATCTTTTTCTTCTCATAAATCCATCGGTAATCCTAAACTAAATTTATTAAAAACTCTTTTTTAAATTCAAATGGTAATTGCGAACTTTTTATCTTGTAGAAAAGGAATTGATAAATGGTAAAAGGAGTATATTATATTTTTGAATGGTTTTATCTTTAATTTACATGTTTTAAATTTAAATTTACAATTTGTTGTGAATAATTTACATTTTATATAAAGTGAGTGGAGGGAGAAAAGATTTCTTTTGATAGTCGATGATATCTTCTTTGGAAATACAGGGTGTTTGTTGTTGTGGTGGAACTTTGCAAGCAAAATAAGAGGCGAGTAATATGTTTTGAATTTTATCAAGTTTGAAAAAATATTTTGATGGCAGAAAGCGTAGTTTGTCAATGAGAAAATCAAATATCTCCAACGACACTGACTCTTGTTTTCCGGTGCCTAGCAGAGTAAAGAGATCATTGATTTTTGTTTGACTGAAATAGCCATCGATCACGTGGCGATACTCGTTGACCAACATTTTCAATACGTGTAAATGGCTGTGTCGAAAGATTTCGTTGAATATAATTGTCAGCATATTGGAATCGTTTTGGTATTTGCCAACCAATCTTCTAATGCAAGACATGACACCACCGCGACATAAATAGGTTACGGTTTTTTGTATCTGGTATTGTTCCTGTGGTGGCAGCGACTGTTGGTTATCACTACTCTTAGGATTTGGTGAATAAAATTCGTTGTACATGGATTTGTAATATTGATAATTTTCGTATGTTTTCGGATATTGTTCTCTCACTTGGTCAATGGTAAATCGTTTGAATATCTCGCCAAATATTAAATGAGATCTTTTTCGATCAGAATAATTTACCAAACAATCAAGATCGTGGTCTGTGTATTCAAAATGATCCAATACCAACGAAAGACCCGCAAACTGATCATCTGTACCATAGGTGATAGTGGAAAAGATACTTGTAAAAAGCAAATTATACTTGTATCCATTTTCAATAAAGTACTTCATAACTCTTTTTGTTTTTGAATGGTTCTGTGAATACTTTGTATCATTTTTATTCACCATCCCTGATTTCTCTAATAGTTTCATTATTTCTTCAAAGTCATCATGATAAAGAATACCTTCGATCCCTATTGTTAAATGATTCCTATTGTTTGTTTCTATATTGTTGCAAAAGTATTGAATGATTTCTTTGTCAACCATATAAAGGACATATCCTTTTAAATCATTTAAAATAGTTTGTTTATCATTTTCATTGTTGTTGACTAACCATTCATCGACTACATATTTAGCCAATAGAAAATGTTTACTTTCTAATGCTCTTTTCAAGTAATATGCAGTCTTTTCTCTATTGTTTTTAAAATCCTCTATTAAAGCTTTTACACCTAATTCATTGATATCTATTGGCTGCTTATTACTATTATCATTGATATTCTCTATTATATTATTATCTTTATTATTATTAAATATTGTATCTAAAAAGGTTCTCACATTAGTCATAGTAGTATCTAATAAATATCTTCTATATCTGTGTTTGAATATTGTGTAGAATTCAATGTCATTGATTGATTTAAATGTATTTAATCTATTTGATAGATATAGTATATCACTGAGATATTCATTTCTTTTTACTTTATCAACAAACAATTGTGTTGATCCATAGTTTAATATCCATCTCAATGAATGTATATCACTGTATTTATAAAAAGGTACTAAATCTCTATGTATAAAACTAAATATATGTCTCTAACAAATATAATATAATTAATACTCTATCGGTTATATTGTTCAACACCGACAACAACAACATTTGTTTACAAATATTACTTTAATTGTTATATTTCTATAAATATGCATAAATAGATCAGCACTATTATTCCTACTGTGCTCTTTTATTTGATGTTGTTTTACTTCATGATCATCTTCTTCTTTTAAACGAGTATCTTGGGTATAGGAACCTGGATAAAAGTTTTTACCCTCTACTATTATTTCAATATCTCTGATCTTCATTCAAGCTTGTGTGTTAAAAATTATGATCACTTTTTTTAAATTTTTAATTTTTAAGTGTAAAAGTTAGATTTATAAATCCCACATTCATTAATCATCTTTTTCTTTAGGAGATCCACAAAGAGTTTGCAGAAAATCAAGAATCTCAAATGATTTGTTTTTTATGGAAAAACTAGTGACGAGATCAAAATTCGTAAAGCCATCCTGATTTTTAAAAGCTTGGAAAATATCTGGACATTCTTGAACCATCATTTTGAGTATATGTAAATGATTGCTTTGTACGAGATAGTAGAAAAGTACAGTTAAAATGGATTCGGATTGAATGTAAAAATCATCTTCTACATTGTCTGTGTAATGTGTTTGTTGAGCTCTGACTTGATCCAAATACTCCATATAGGGAGAAAGCAATTGCATTTTATGATTTTGAAAAAGACTCTTAATGTTGAGGTTGTTGCCAAGTTGACCTATTCTTTTGATTCTCGTTGGGATTTCAGAAAGAAGTGCATATTGTTGATAGTTTGGTGTAAAAAGTGCATTGTATTTAGCTTTGTATGCGTTGTATCGACGTAAAATGGATGGATAGACATCGAGGAGATCATTGGTTGCTGGGTAGCGTCGGAATAGCTCATTGTACAATTGATACTCTCTGTGGATTGACACTTGATTTATAAGAGAGATAATATCGCCATCAGGATCAAGACCGGCGTCGAGAAACATTGAAAGACAAGAAAACTGTTCTTTGCTTCCCAGCCCTATGGTATTGATGATCTGTGGGCTATGTTCATAACCATTTTCAATAAAGTAAGAGAGATTTCTTTTGTGTTTGAAATAGTCCATATGGTATGTGTTACTTTTATCAATCATACCAGATTGTTCCAGTAATTGCACAAGTTGTTGGAAATCTGGACGAGAGAATATATTTTGTAAGCCAATCCCTAAGTGGAACTTGGCTTTGGTATCCATTCTACAAAGATATTCAATTGTATCTTTGTCACCAATATTAATCATTGAATCAGGTGAATGTGATTGCTCAAAGAACTGTAGTTGATTTAACCAATGATCCAAAACATACTTTGCCAATTGAAAATGTTTACTCTCTAATGCTCTTTTGAAATTATTAAATTCTCTTCTCTTGTTGAATTTGTACTCTTGTACTAACTCTTCTACACTTAAATCATTGATATAGCTTGTATTTATATCCTTTACATTCTCTTCTAGTGGTTTAGTACGACTCTCTGTTTCCATTTCTTTTCTTTTTGATCCAACAGGTAATGTTTTATTATTATTATTATTATTTAATATTGTATCTAAAAAGTCTTTAACATTTATCATCGCAATATCATAAATATATACTCTATATCTATGATTAAATATTGTGTAGAACTCTATATCATTGATCGATTTAAATGTATTTAATCTATTAGATAGATATAGTATATCACTGAGATATTCATTTCTTTTTACTTTATCAACAAACAATTGTGTTGATCCATAGTTTAATATCCATTTCAATGAATGTATATCACTGTATTTATAAAAAGGTACTAGATCTCTATGTATAAAACTAAATATATGTGTCTATTATAAAGTTAAAACTCATTCTTAGATCGTATTATTGTTGCTATTGAAAGCTGTAAGAAACATATATACATACTCTAATCGTTATATTTTTAAAAACATCAACAAACAAACTATTTTGATTATTTTCAAGTTTTAGCTTTTTGTTTCTATTATCATGTTGTTGAATCTCTGTGGTTGAATCAAGCTCACAATGATCATCATCTTCACGTTGCTGTTCTACTACATGTTGAGATATATCATGGTTCGAATTAAATGATTGATAAAAGTGTTTATTTTCACTGTGGTCAACTGGTTGTTGTATAATTGTTCTTGCCATTATTGTATTGAAGTGATGATTGTGTGCACATTTTATACCTCTTTGTAATGGGTATAAAAATCTTTAGAGTATCAATGATATTTTAGATATTTATTGTAAAAATTATTTTCAGAGTAATGTCGGGTCAATTTTGAAAACAAGAGAATATCTCACTTTTTGCAGACAAAATATAACGCATACAAATATAGTGTTTCTTGGAATACAATAGTATATCAATTGTTCGAACCCAATACTTCTGAGTGTAAGAGTGGAAGCTTTTATGGATTAGTTTGAAATATTTTTAAATTTTTATTTTTTGTTTTTCGCAATTTAATTTTTTTCTAAGAATCTCCTGAGCAGAGTAAAAGTAAAAAATAAAAATTTCAAACAAATATATAAAAGTTTCAGTACACATATTAAAATGAACTCAAAGAGAAAGAAAACAGATTTTGTATCACCTATCAAATCTAAATTAACTCCATCGTCACCAAAGAAATCTAGTACATCAACAACTAGTACTCCAACACCAACAACAAAATCACCTATCAAATCTAAATTAACTGGGATTATTATACCCTCCACATCATCACCTCCTTCGTCACCAAAGAAATCTATTAAACCAACTTCTTCTGCTACAACACTTAGTACTCCAAAAAGTAAACTAGGAGGCATAGTATTCCCTTCATCATTGGCATCAACACCATCTCCTACAAAGAAAAAGAAATCATTTAACTTTCAATCACCAAAGAAATTAGATTCTAGCAATGTATTAGACTCTATTGAATCAAATATCGATAATCAACTTGTATTTCAATATATACCCAAACTAGAAAATAATGATGATAATAATGATGAACAAACAAGTAATAATGAAACCATTTCAACTTGCAATTCAATATTAGATTATATATTTAAATTGAATGAACCTGTTACTATTGATCAACTATTAAGCATTAATAAGAAAGTAAGTTAAAACTAGTTTTACCCTATATATAGACACTAACGCTCTTCAACCATAGGTAAAACAAGAACATATTAATGATTTGGTGCAATTAAATTTAATCAAAGAGATACCAATAATGAATCAAAAGAATGAAAAAGTAATCACACTCTATACATCAATAACTTGGTTTAAATCTCTATCTTTTATCAATAACATAGAATTACAAAAAATAGAGTCAAGCAACAATAGTAGTAACAATAATTCCACTGCAAAGGCAGTATCTAATCATTTAAATACACCTAAAAAGAGCTTGAAGAGAAAGAATGAAAACACCCTCATATCATCCCTCTCACCTACTCTCTCTAATCAAAAGAATATCAGAGAAACAGAAGATTTAAATAATATTCTCGATAATGAATTGAATAAATTGGCCAATGAAAAAAAGAGACTATTGAAATCGATTCAAGATAAAAAGAATCAATTGGAGCAATTAAAAGAAAAAGAAGAGAGATCTAAATTGTCTACAACCGCAACTACTGCTACAACTACCAAAAAACCTACCATACTAGAGAAAATTAAAAAACAAAAGAGAGCAAGCTTTAATAGAGAGAACGGGGATCATGACGACGGCGATGAACACGATGCACATCAAGACTCGAGTAACCAATACTTGGACGAAAAGAGACTTGATGTCCTCACTTTGAAATGGAAGAAAATATCACAAAATACTATCACCTCTTTTCACGAATTTGTGCTAAATGTACTAAAGTTGCAAGAAAACGATGGACTGGGTGCAAGCATGTACTCAAACCCAACTCCTGTATCTACCAACTCCTTTGATAGTTATGGCGGTGGCGGTGGATATAAAAATAGACAAAAATCATCTTCTTTTTCAGGAGGCTTTGTAAAAAGCAATCAATATCAATCTGAAGAGTCTGATAAATACACAAGCAATAGTAACGATTACGACGATACCCAAGATCATTATAAAGAACAGCAACAGCAAGAAGGATATGAAAATGACGAAAATAGCATTTACTCGGAAACAAATCAACCTCCTCAAGAGAAAATATTAATTACTTCGAAATTGTATATCATCAAATCATTTGGATTTGATCCTGAATTTTTAGATTACGATAAAGATGAAGATGATTTCATTAAAAAAGAAACAACAACAACCAGTACAGCAACAAAGGGTAAAAATACAAAAAATAAATAATTATCTTTATTTAAATTGATACAATTGATGACAGATCTCTTTGGTTGATTCATAGACTTTACGATAGATTTGATAGAGTTTACTGTATTTCTCTTGGTTCTCTGCGATAGGATTAAATGATTTACCAAATTTGAGAAACGCTTTGCTGCATTGCTCAAAGTCTGGATACCATTGCAGAGCCACCGCAGCAATCATTGCTGCACCTAAGCTTGGTCCTCCTTGGCTATTTTCCAATGACAGGATAGGTTTATTAAATATATCTGCTTGAATTTGCATCCATAAATCACTGTATACAAGACAATATTAATATAGTAATTAAATAAATAAATATGCACAACTTGTTCTTACCTTTTAGATCCTCCGCCCAGGGCGATCACATGGTCAATGGAACTTGAACCACTCTTTACTCTATTGTAAATTTCGAATATATCTTGAAATGAAAACACTATGCCCTCTAAACAAGAGCGCACGAGGTCGCCTCGCTTGTGAGTAGAGTCTAGTCCAATAAAACTTGCTCGAATCTGTGAGTCGGTGTATGGTGTACGCTCGCCATTCAAATAGGGTGTAAAGAGGAGACCTTTGGCACCAACACATGACTCGTTTTTGGCGATATCTACAAGAGTTTTGATGTCATCTGGACCCGAGACAATGGATGGATCTTGTAAAATGTTTTTCAACCATGACAAACTGTATCCTGCATTCAAGGTTACGCCCATAGAGTAATATTGGTTGGGAATGGCGTGTATAAAGGTATGTATCTCGCCATTGTAATTGATAAACTCTGATTCATGATTGAGGACTACGCCAGAAGACCCAATCATTGACAGCGCTTGGTTGGGCGACAGAATAGCACCACCACCTATAGCGGCTGCCGCATTGTCTGCTGCGCCAAAAAAGACCTTGGTGTTGATTGATAGTCCTGTTTTTTCACACACCTCTTTTAAAATAGGACCAGCATCTTCCAGAGATTGGTAAAGGGGTGGACATATACCAATATCAATGCCAAGAGGATCAAGGATCTCTTTACTCCATTTATGATCCTTCATATCCATCATTACACACCCACTTGCATCCGATAACTCCATACCTATTTTTCCAGTAATACGGAATCTCAAATAGTCTTTGGGTAATAAAAAGGTGGCCATCCTCGAGTATATATCTGGTTGGTTCTCTTTTACCCAAAGGATTTTTGGCAATGTAAACCCTTCCAATGGCTTATTTCCTAATGAAAACATATCAATGATGTTAACTCATATTCTATGTATCTATCTATCTATCCAAATATCAAAAACATACCTGTAATCTCAATAAACTTTTTTGAACCAATAATTTTGTTTATGTCATTGCATTGCTTTGAATTACGAGTATCATTCCATAAAATAGCAGGTCTTAGTACGTTATGTTGTTTATCTAATAATACCAATGTATGCATCATTCCACTAAAGCTCATGCCTGCTATAGAATCACTTTTAACAAGACCGGAATGAACTATTTCCTTGATGGCATCAAAGGTCGCGTGGACCCAGTGTTCAGGATTTTGCTCTGAATATCCTACACCACCACTCTGGTCCAACTCATATGGCTTTGTGCTATGTGTCACTATATTTCCATGTCTATCGCACACCAATACCTTGACTGCACTAGTGCCCAAATCAATGCCCAATATGAACTGCTGGCCTTCCATATTGATCTTGAAATGTTTTGGAGACTCCCAACGGCTTTTTTCAAAAACAAAAAAATTAATTTAAATTTTAGAAAAAAAAAAAAACTACTCTCAAAACAGCATCTGCATACTCAACCCGATTTATAAACAAAGCTTTGTGCCCGACTGATACCAAGCTTGGTATAGTATCTATCGTTTAAAGAAATGGATTCATTTCATACATTTTTATTTCAGTGCTATAGACACTTCGATAACTTTGTTGGCAGATATCTCCAGGTGAGCAAAAGTCTCAAGCTTGATTTTCTCGAGATTGGGCATTTCATTCTAAACGCAGTGGAAGAGAAACAAATTTTGATCAATGGAAGAAACCAGGATAAAGGACTTTTACTCAACCAATACACTGAGGAGCTTTCAAAGTTTGTAGATTCCTTTGAAATACATGTCCTCCTCGAATACGCAATGTGTTTGTGTTTCTTTTCTGCAAACGACGAGTTGTCATTGGAGCTGTTGCGGTCGAATCACAATCTGTTTGTCAGATATCTTATTGGAAAAGATTTCAAAGAAGGCGTGGGGTTCTGTTTTGCTGTCCCCTATGCATCAAGGGTTTTGCTCCAGTATTTAGTCTCGATTGGCATGGATTTGACAATGACAATAGATAATAGCTTTATCATGACGTCGACCTTGTATGGCAATATCCAGGCATTTGACTTTTTTGTCGAAAAAGCTTTGAAGCTCAATCACAGAAATTCCAATGGCGATACAGCAATTTTGTTTGCAGCAATGAATGGTGACACTAAAATGATTGAAAAGTTGATTATGTGTGGCGAAGATCTATTGGTTGTCAACAATCATGGATTCAATGTTTTTATTTGCGCAGCCTTTCACAACCAACACGAGGCCGTTAGAGTGTTGGCCAAACACATTCAAGAAAAATATGGTCAAAAGAAAAAGAAAGAGATGATTGACCACAAAGACAAAGACGGTGAAACCCCTCTTCACATTGGCGCCCGTCTCGGATTCGCTTCGACAGTCAAAGCATTACTCGAACAAGATGCAGAGATGAATATAGTCAACAAAACATTACACACACCACTGGATATGGCAAAAAAAGCAATTGCTGCCATGAAAAAGGATCCTCAATATCTCAGCAATCAAAATAATCTACAAATTCAAAAAAAACTTACTCACTTTAGAACTGAACTCAAGAATCTCGTCTATGTTCAACAATTGCTTCCCCAAGATTTTAGAGACAATGTTTTATTCTCTAAACCATTTTTTGAAAATCAAATTTGTTCAACTGATCCATTTAATCAAGTCATTTCATTATTTAAAGAACATTTTGAAATTAGAGAGGCTTTAATTTCCAAACAACTTGAAGATCTTTTAATTAATGAAAAGAAATCAAAATCTTTATCAGCTAAAAAAAAACCTAAAAAAAACAATAGTAATAATAGTAATAATAACAATAGTAACAGTGATGGTAGGAAAAAAACTAGTACAACAACACAAATTATTCAACAAGTTTCTGAAAAAATTAATGATCAATCAAATATAGAAAAGATTAATGAAAATTTATTAAATATTAATAATGATAAACTTAAGATTAATAATGATAAACTAAAGAGTAATTATAATAATAATGAAAAAGCGAATAAGAATAGTAATAACAATAAGAAGAGTAATAGTAAAACTAAAAATGAATCAAATGACAAGGACAAACAATCTAAAAACAATATTCCAGAAATTAAAAAAGAAATTAAAGTTGAGCAGAAAAAAGAACAGGAAAAAGAAAGTGAAAAAGAAATTAAAGTTGAACAGAAAAAAGAACAGGAAAGAAAAA
>AJWJ01000636.1:0-12040 GCA_000277445.1 Polysphondylium violaceum | reverse complement strand
TCATTACAAAAGGTGTCTTACATTTTATTTCTGAACCCGACAAATGATTTTTTGATAAAAAGTTTGCTCGATGCAGGGATCGAACCTGCGACCGTGGCGTTATTAGCACCACGCTCTGCCGACTGAGCTAATCGAGCTTATGTGATAAATGGAAAATATATATATATTTGTTCAAAATAACTTTATTTACAAATTTTTTTTAGAGGTCTATAACTTTTTGTAATATAAGGGTCAGAAAAATTTCCACAATACCTTCTTTTATCTCTCGCAAAGATAAGTGAATCTACAAACGTGTTATGATAACCCAGTCGCAGTAAACTAAATTTCAAAAAAAAAAAAAATTATTTATTTATTAATTATTTATTTAGTTGGTCGAAAGTAGTATTGTATGATAATGATTTACTCAATAGAGAATTAAAATAAAGCATAATGAATTTAGATCGATTGACACAGCTCAAAGGTATTTATTTACCAAACTTGGTCTCTTTCACACCCTATCCTCCCACTCTTCCCATTTCCATACCTCTCACACACTAGCATTGAAACACATACACATCATATTTACACTATGAGTAGCTTTTATATATTATTGACACAACAATATCATATAATATAATCTAGATATTTATATTTTTGAGTCATCAATCAACGATACCATATCAAATTTATTTAAAAAGAAAAGAAAATATCTAAAGATATGTGTAACTCTTTTACTACTATTGATTATTTCATATGTTTGGAGTTTAATTACATTTAAAACATATCAACCTTTATTCAATGCACTTGATCAACAACAACAACATCACCAATATATTAATTCTATATCATCTTCTATTCACAATCAACAACAATCAAACAATGATATCATCGATAGAAATGATTTAGAAAATAACAATAACAATAATAATAACAATTTCAATAGAGGAAATAGTAATCATCATCAACAACAACAAATGGATTTTAATTTACTTTCTTCCTCTTCGAGTTTTTATTATTATATAGTATATTATTTCATTATCTATGCACCATCATTTACTATGAGTATTGCTTTTATTTTTTCTTTGTTTCTATATTTTAGTGTAGATGATCCTTATTTGTAAGTATATTTATTGTATACTATACGAAATATATTCTGATCAGGAATGTTGACATTTAAATATCTTTATACTATATAGATTTATAGGTAGATGCAACACTACTCTATACATGTTTAATATTTATTATTGCTATAATAGTAAAAAGATATTGCTACTACCTCCCCCAACACCAAGTTTTAAAAACAATCAATACTATAATAGTAATAATAATAGTAGTAATAATAATATTTATAGAAAATGTAGTAGAAGCAACAATGTAGTTCATAATATTAATAGCAATAATCATACCACTACAACCACTACTGCCACCACTTTTACAACTACTACCAAATCGACATTTAATAATTTATCCATCCTATCCAAATATAGTTTTAAAGGATTTAAAAATAAATTAACTTGATATTCCTTTTATTGTTAAGTCGTGTAAAAGATCTTGTTCATTCACTATCACCACTATTATATAAATAAATATCTTGACACCTTTTTTAATATTTATTTCTCTATATATAAATTCTAAAAGTTTACTTATTTAGTTTTATTTGGATTCTTTTTCAATATATTTGTGAATAGACCACGAATTTGATCAGAATTTACAGGAATGGTTTGTTGGTAACATTGTTGGGTGATATCTTGGAAATGGTCATATCTCTCGATAAACACATCTTCCAAATGACCCCACACTACATTTATCAATGAAGAGTCTTTGGTAATGTTTTTATATATATTTGATAGAGCCTTTAATAATCCTTTTTCAATCTATAGCGAGGTTTTGGGAATAATGTTAGTGTGTTTTCTAAATTAAAATGAATACTCGATAAGGAACAGCTCACTTACATTTTCAGTCTTGAATTTTTCAACCATTTTCTTGTACTGCTGCTTTGAGTGTGATTGTTGGAATTGAATATCCGAGGGAGGGAGGGTGAGTAGTAACTCATCCATTTTCGAGTAAAAGTCCATAAGGGGTTGGAATTTGAGTCCGATGAGGTAGTTTGTATAGACATCGAGGTTTTCTTTGTATCGGGTGAGGGACTGCTCGCGGTACTGCAAGAGACACTCGATGTTGAGTTCCTCTAATTTCACGGTGAGGAAATAATAGTTTTCCAATTTCGATATAAATCTGTATTTCTGGTCAGAGGGCAGTTTCTCGACAAGACTGTCGAGCCAGCCATACAGATTGACCACGATCTTGTAGTAGGAGGAATTGATCAGCGACGTAATAGACTCCTCTTCGTTTTTGGATCGATACTTTTCGAGCTCTTTGACAAAGATGGGAAAGTGTTTAAAGTGGGATAAAACACCACACCTCTTCAACGAAGATTGGGTGGCCTTGATGGCCTCGACTTGCACATCGATAAATTTGTTAAACAGGGATTTCATGGTTTTTTGCACCTCAGACAGGATCTTGATGATAAAGGAGCTGTGTTCGGCGCCCAGTTGGGAGTGACTGGATATGTATTGCTCGGTGTCGCCCAGCATGGTCAATAGGTAAAATGGATTGATATCGTTGGCCTTTTCTACGAGATCCCTCAACTCGGGCACAACGCCATCAAACATTTCACTCAATATTAAATCGAGTGCAAGATCAGGACTTGTCTCTTCTTGTTGGGGAGCTGCTGCTGCTGGTGGAGGTGGTGATATTTGATCTGGACTGGTGTTTGTTGATGTTGGTGGGGTGTTGGCGGTGGTGTTGTTGTGATGGTGATGATGATGTTTCTTTTTGGGCATTCGGGGAGGATCGTGGAATTGAAAGAACTCCATGGTAAACTTTTGCTCGGCCATAATCGAGGTCTCGAGACAAGACAAGCAGTAACGAAACACTTTGTCAATGGTACGTTTCTTTACGTTGGATTTGGTCGGGGTCGAGGTGGGTGCGCCTGTGATGACATTCTCGACCGTCTTTTTGCCCGACGAGAAAAAGTCGCTTTGGTCTTTACTCTCCTTGATGATCGAGTGCCCAAGGGCCGAAAAGAAATCTTTGTTTTCGTGTTTGTACGCCGATCTGTACGACTTTATGTATATGGCCACGAGGGGAGGATACTTGTCGGCATCCATTTCCTTGAGCCAATGCATGAGAGGCTTAAAGCTATTTAATATATGATAGAACCCTGTGTGCTCGGGTAACTCTTCTCCGACGACTTTTTGATAGTCCTTGCTTTGGTCCACCTTGAATATACTTTCAATCAATGTCGATACCTTTCTCGAAAACGATATCTTGTAGGTTTCAAACTGCTTTCTTTGGTCCTTGACAGCGACCATATTCTCCATGCCACTCTTCAACTTTGTAGTCAATGCCTTTTTCAGTTGGGCCGAGGCAGCAATGGCGTTCTCGAGACCCGATGACGTAGAGAAATCTGGTGTGGTCAGTGTCTTTATTGTCTTGTCGTCCAATGTCAACAATTTAAGCAAACTGTCCAACTCTTTTAACAATGAATTTTGGTTTCTCGACACCACCTCCATCTTGTTGTTTTTCGATTCAATGTGTTCAATGTATTTCTTCATATCCTGTAATTGTTTATTATAATACTCTATCCAAGCTGTGACACCAGTTAGATGTGTTTCATCCTTATCTCCCAAATGACTAATGATTTCATTCACTCCTAATCCACTGTCCAATATACCGACAACCATTTCCTATTATTAAATGTATTATTATCATCATTAATATCCTATCCTATATTGCCTATCTTTTACCCATCATCATATTTACTGTTTCTAAAGTAGATAGTTGTTTACCCAGTTTTTCAGTCAACAAATCAACATCTGTCTCTGATGACAAATAATTTTGCAATACCATTTCCAAATCATCATCATTGAAATCTATATTACCAGCAACACTAGTTGTTGTTGTATTTGAAGATGTAGGTGAAGAATTTGAATATTTATTATTACCAACGGCTAAAATATCAGGCAAAGGTATTGCCTGAATATTACTTTGATAGGGAGTGCTGGTAATACGTGGATTATTGGAATTATCATCCATATAAAGTGATCCACTCTGATTAAACCCCTGACTTCCTTTCAACTCTGGTGTAATTGTGAGACTATTTCTCTTGTGTTCAGAATAATAGTAATCGCCCATCTATTCTACAATGTATAATATGCACACACCTATGTTATGTGCACTCTATTATATCAATTAATGATTCCCCCACAGAGGTGCGCAAATATTCTCTTTATGAAAAAAAAAATCATAAAAATAAAAAAAAAAAAAATATTAAAAATCTTGCTGAACATAATATCATCATATAACAGGAGGTGTCATACTCGTATTCATATTTATCTATTTGTTGATTGTTTGCGTATATACATTGCAAAAGATACCTCACAAAGAGGTCGTCTGATATCAATAACACATGAGTAATAACAATAACAGTAATGACCATTATGGTCAGTACGACGACAATGCCAGTACGAGTGGTAATAGTAATAATAACTATAACAATAGCAATAACAACAATAACCAATACAACACGTACAGCTTAAACAGTAGTAATAGTAGCATAAATACAACACACAGTAACACTAGCAATAGTAATATGAAATCAAATACAAGTGAAGTAGATTTATTTGCTTTAACATCCAAACTAAATACAAACTCAGACGTTGACAAACTAATGTTGAATCAAAAAGCACATCAAGAACAAAAGACAATGTCCTATTTAAACACAAAAACAGAACAAGAAATTGAAAAAGAGAATACTATCATAAAGAATTTAAACCCAATCTATTTTGAACAATCGTCTGATATAGTTCAACACATTTTAGATCAAATACCAGGAGATTGCGAAATTGATCATCTTGATGGTCTCACTGTTAAAATTAGTGGTTATCATGAAGCTGTTGATTCTAGATTCAATGATTTGATTAGAAAGTCTTATAGTGGATTTGGTATATATCTCATAATATAATATATAGATATATATGTAATAGTAATAATATATTAATATAATTAATCAAAATAATACGATAATGATAAAAAAGTTAAAGGACTATCACAAGTTTATGAAATTGAAAAAGATTTACAACATTCAGCAACAATGTGTAAATCTGGTAAAGAATATTTAAATGGTGTAATGAAAAATCTAACCTCTTTTGGATTTATTTTATTGGAAAAACACAGAAGAAGGGAATTGACTAAATTTATGTTGGGTGAAACTCAATCCTTTAAAGATATATCTCAAATTGCTCGTCAAGTTGATTCATTATTAAATGAAAATCAATTCACTGAAGCATTGATATTTTTAAACAAATATAATCAAGAAATTAGTACCTATTCTGCAAAATATAATTGTATTAAAGATTTAGCCTCAAGATTTCAAGTATGTTTAAAATGTTTTTGAATAATCATAATAATCTAAATACTAACCACTAAACAATCAAAAACAACAACCAATAGTCATCAGTTGATGCAATTATTGAAAAGATTGATTCAAATTTTGTCAAAGTATGTCATGGATGGAGTGAAAAAGAATTTGAAAATATTGTAGACGGTTATTCAAGATTACATCAGGTTGTTAGATTTAGGGAAAAGATTCATCAAAATTTTATATTAAACATAGATGATCTATCTAAAAAAATATTAAAAACACAATTATTGGCAAACTTTGAACGTCCAGATGAAGTAAACTTTAAAACGTATGTTTATTAAAACAAAAAGGAAATGATCGATAGATAATGAATTGGGATTATTAATACTTATAAATTTATACATACAGTATGAAATTCACAGATATGTGCGAACTTTTAAAAGAAGATCAATACGTACCAGCATTATTATCATTGTTAAATCTTTTATCGGATTTAATGTGGTCTCACTATATGATGAAAAATTGGATTCTCGTTAAATCCCAATCTAAAGAGGGCGAGGAAAAGAATTTTTATATTGATATATTTAAGTTACTCTATTCAAATCGAAAGACAATGTGGAATAGTATTCAAAGTCAAATTAGACACATTTTAAATTCATTTAAACCTAAATTTAAAGTATGTTTTTTTTTATTTTATACTCATTATCATACACTAATTATAGTATATCTTTTTTTAGATTGAAGAATTTTTAAAGGTATTAGATTCAATTAATCAATTTATTGAAGTTGGAAATGAATTTTCAGGTGAAGAAGCAAATATATTAAAATCTATAATGAAAGAAAAATCGTTGGCCTATTTCCAATTCTTTCATAAAAAGAGAATTGATGATTTGAAAACAATGTTGGAAAATGAAATTTGGCATAAAATGCCTTTACCAAATAATTTTACCGTCTTGGATATCAAAGAGTTTGGTGTTGTAATGAAATTAAATAATAATTTAAATAATAGTAATAATAGTAATAATAGCGGTGGTAGTAACAATAAACAACAACAACAACAACAACAAGTATTTTCAACAATTTTTAAAGTTACAGAACAAAAACAAATTAGTTTGGAATTAAAAGATCATGATATAGCATTTATGAATCAATTTAGAGAAAATGGCAATCCATTTAGTTCGGCAGAGAGTAGAAGAACACTAAATGAAGCATCGGGTGATCAATTTGATCAACAAAATGAATCTACTAATGGAACTAATCAACAAACAAACTCACCTTTAATCGCATCAACCACTGTCAATGTTCTCAGATTTATTGGAAAATATTTCCAAATGATGAAAGTACTTCAGCCATTGTCATATCCAATATTTACTGCTATAGCTCAACTTTTGGAGTACTATGTTTACACTGTATTCAACTTTTTCGGCTCATCATCCTCCTCAATGTTTGATGATTCTTCCAATGGTATGTGTATTATTTGATTATTATTATTATTTATTACTATGATACTAATTTCAAATAATCTAGTGAATCCAATGTTAAAGAAAACAATGCAAAGATTAAAAGCCAAATTTAATTCAAACGCAGTCCCATCACCAAACAATCATGGTAAAATGTCATCGCCTTATCAATTGAAAAATGATAATTCAAAGTCACCAAATCTTTCAAATACCAAAGACTCTTTGTTGTCAGTCACGACACCGAGTGTCTTGTCCCTGTCAACTCCAAATCTAACAGTTGGCAAAGATAATCGGAATGGTGGCGCCGGAAATAACAGTACAACCAATGGTGGTGGAGACAATTTTGATGATGGAGAGATATCTATTCAATGGGTGTTACCAACACTAAGCGAACTTGTTGATCTAACACAATCAAAGAATCTATATGGACTTGAAAATAAAATTATTGGTTTGGAATCAATGATGTTTTTAGTCGAAGCCATTATGGAAGCTCAACCATTGGTAATGAGTTTGGTTCCAAATGAGAAATCAAGTGCAATTAATGATTTCTATGTTCAAACTGTTAGTGTAGTTGCTTCACTCAAAAATCTTTGTTATAAAAATATTACTTCACAATTATTAAATGTATGTATAATATTTAATATTTAAATAATTTTATATTTAAAACACTCATTAATTAATTAACTATCCTATAGCTTGATAATATTCAAAACTTGGTTACTGGTATTAAATGGGAATTAAAAGAGGCACCAACAACGGAATCCAATAATTATATATCACAAATTATTATAGAGTTTCATAGATTTACAGGTTATTTGGATGAAATATCATCAAGAAGTGGTATATTGACACCAAAAGTAAAGAATCTACTCTGGGAAAATACAATTACATTTGCAATGGAAACACTTATCGAATCATATTCTAAAATTAAAAAATGTAACAATTATGGTAGAAATTTAATGATTATGGATTTAAAGAAATTGCAAGCCGGCCTTGAATCTCTAACCACAATAAGACCAATTCCACATATTCAACATGTTGATCAATATATCACTGCCTATTATTTACCTGAATCTGATTTATTTAGTTTAGCAAGAGATTCTGTATGTGTTTTAATTAAATTATCATTTAATAATATCCTTTTATCTCTACTAACGAATTATTCTTTCAATAGGAATTTACTTGTAAACAAGTTATTAGTATTGTAAATGTATGTGGTCATTTGAAAAAGAATGAAAAACAAAAATTAATTAATGATCTTGAAGATCTCGACAAACAAAGAAAACTTGAAAGTAAATCATCATAATAAATATTTTATATTCAGGTTATTATATTTTTTTATTCTATATTAAAAGCAAATTATTATTTTTATTATTATATTGTTAATATTACTTCTATTAGTATTATTATTTATTATTATCTAAAAATATTTATAAATTAGATAATTGAGTTAAAAGATTAACAACATCTTTGGTTTCCTCCAAGGTACTTTTTGCTTTGGTTGGTTCTTTGTTATCTGGAGTTACTCTGATAGAGAATGCATCAGCTTTATCTTGTAATACTTTAAACATATCCTCATCAGTTTTATCATCACCAATGCATAAAACAAATTCTGGATCACATCTAGCCAAGAGAATTTTAACAATCTCACCCTTGTTAATTCCCACTGGTTTTACTTCAATAGCTTTCTTTCCAGACAAGATATCCAATGGATATTTATTGGCGACAGAGTGAAGTTGAGCAATCAATTCACGAGCTTGGAATTGACCAAAATCTGGATCGGCATTTCTATAGTGCCAGGTAAGATTAATACTCTTTATCTCAACAAAGGAACCTGGTGTACGATCTTCAAAATCTTGCATTATATTCATAACAGTGTCTTTCCATGCTATTTCTGATTTGGGTGTTTCATACCATTTCTGATCATTGGGATGACGGATAAATACTCCATGTTCACAGGATAAACCAATGGGGATGGATCCCAACCATTTTTCAAGGGATGGTCTATCACGTCCACTAATCACATAGACCTCATTACGTGGATCTTTGCTAAGAGCAGTCAAACCGTCAATAAGTTGTTTGGAAGGAAGAGCCAAATGAGGATGTTTGACTAGAGGTGTCAAAGTTCCATCATAGTCCAACAATAATAATCTCTTTGTGGAGAGTTTGAAATTCTCTCTAATCTTTTCAGTGTCAGCACAAGGCACCTTTTTGTTATTATTGCAATCTTGTTGAATGGTTTCATGAAGATCACACAAAAATCTTTTTCCCCAAAATCCAGAGGTGTTTGCCAAAACATAGTTGTAGTTGATTTGGTGTTTCAATTTTCTATCCTCAATCTTCATATTGAGTGCCTCGATGATAGCACCTTGAATTTCTTTTTTAGAGAATGGATTAACAATAATGGCACCACCCAAACATCTGGCAGCACCAGTAAATTCACTGAGAATCAATACACCATAACTATCTTTTTGACAAACAACATATTCATGTGATGTTAAATTCATACCATCTCGAATTGGTGTAATTAAAGCAATATCTGCCAATTTATAAAGAGCCGATAATTCATCATAAGATACCTTTCTATTAATATATTCGATAGGATTAAAATTTAATTTTCCATATTTTCCATTAATTCTACCAACCATTCTATTATTAAATTTATAAATTAGTAATCATAACTATACTTGATTTAAATAAATACATACTCATTAACAGTTTTATGTAATAATTTTTGTTCATCAGTTTCATCTTCTTCTTCAACAGTTGGCTCATAAATTTGAATAAAAACCAACTTCCCCAAATATTCTGGATGAGTTTCAAATAAATGTTCAATGACTTCTAATTTTCTTGGTACACCTTCAATTTGATCTAATCTATCTCTGGCTACAATGACTCTTTTACCCTTGAATATTTCCTTTAACTTTTTGATTCTTGAGGTGACAATTGGTTGATTTAAGTTTACAATAAAGTCACTGTAATCAACACCAATGGGATACACTTGTAATTTGGTGAAATGTGTTCTTCTACCTTGGACCAATTCCAAACCTTTTGGATGAACTTCTAAGTCCAATAAACGAGCACAAGAACTTCTAAAGTGACGAAGATATTCAAATGATTGGAAACCAATTAAATTTGATCCGAGTATGCCCTTAAGCATCTCTATTCTATTGGGAAGGATTCTAAAGAGCTCATAGCTTGGAAAGGGAGCGTGGAAAAAGAAACCTATGGGTGCGTCGACAGGCAACACCTTTCTGAGCATCTCGGGAAGTATCATTAAATGATAGTCATGAATCCAGATAATGTCTCCTGGTGTATAGATCTTTGATATTCTGTCGGCAAACATTTGATTTACTTGAATGTAAGCTTGCCACCACTCAACGTCCAATTTGACAAAATTCAATTGATAATGCAAGAGGGACCACAAGGAATTTTTGCAATAACCTTTGTAGTAGTTGTCTACCAACTTTTCATCCAAAAACACTGGTTCCAAATGGGAAGAGTGCTCCTTGATTGCCTTTTCAATCAACTTTTTCTCTTCTTCATTCTCTACGTCGCAATGTGGCCAACCTACCCAAAGATAATCAGAGATTTCCTTTTTGTGAAGTAACGAAGACAAGGCACTTTCAACAGGAAATGGTTCATCACTAATTTTAATTTGGATAGGTGACTTTTGTTCCGGAGTAGATATACCATTGCTTGTAAAGCCAGTATCGATGCTTGATGAAAGGGGTGTATTGGACAACGAAGAATTACAAGATGACTCATCGACCTTTTTCACTGACATTGGTAAAGTATTTGATGCTACAATAATTCTACCCAACTTTTCATTGATTATATTATTTAAACTTGTAGATCTTTGTATTGTCATTTTTATTTAAATTAAAGTTATTATTACTATTATAATAATAATATTAAAAAATTTTAATCTTTAGATTTTAGAAAAATATAGATATAAAATATATAGATAAGAGAAAGAAAAAAAAAAAATACTATTTATATTCTATATAATGATGATGATTGAACATATACAAAAGTAGGGGTATGGTGGATGAAAATTGAAAAAATAAATTAAAAAAAAATGAATTCATTTTAGATATATATATTTCTTTTTTTTTTTTTTAATTTATTTTTCATCCACCCCCCTCCCACCCAATCTTTTTTTTTTTTATTATAATTTATGATTTTCATATTCAAACTACGACATTTACTATAAAGACTCGTTCAATCTTACTGATAATAGATGATTTGTAAATGGTGATCCTATTTAATTTTTAAAAAATAAAATATTAAATGACACCACTACTGATATGTCTTTTAATGATTATGATGGTTATTTAAAATAATAAATATATCACGACAAAATTATTATTAGGATTGCTATGATCACACAACTACTACAACTGTTACTACTACTATATTATATCTATTATATGGGGAGAAAAAAAAAAAGATTTTATTTTATATATAACAAAAAAATTTAGTTAGCATTGGAGACTTTGCATGAGACAACACCTTCAATACCCATAGCAGAGACGACTGAAACGAGTGGTTCTTTACCTTCTTCGAGTAATTTAGTGATTTGTTCACCGATTTCGTCTTCTGGGTGTTTGAGATCTTCTTTCATGTTACCATCAGCAGATAAGAGTGATAAGTAACCATCGCTAGAGTCGATGACGGTGTAATCTTGTCTGGAGACATTTGGTACATCAATGTTGTGGGTAGATGGACAAATTTCTTCGTATTTCTTACCAGTGAAAATATCGACAGCAGTGATATTGACTTTAGCGTGACCGTGTTTACCAGTCTTGGAGGTAGACATATCAACAACTTTGCATGGGAAACCTCTAATAACGACAAAACCGTTCTTTCTCAAGGAAGAGCATTGAACTGGGTAGGTTAAGGAGGCACCTGAACCGGCTTGGGCGTATTCTTCAACATCTAAGGCTTCGTTGTCAGACATTTTTCTATTATTATGATTTGGGATTGGATTAGTGTTTTTGAACGAAACAGATAAGATGTATGAATTTGTGTGTATATGTATTTATATAATAATAAAAAAATGAATGAAAATAAATGAAGTGTGTGAAAAATAAAATTGAAATGAAAGGTTTTGAAAAAAAAAAAAAAAAAAAAATTAAGAGAAAGAGGAGATGTTTAAAAAAGCAGTGAAAGG
>AJWJ01000635.1:0-12098 GCA_000277445.1 Polysphondylium violaceum | reverse complement strand
TATAGATCATCCATATTTTATTAAAAAAACTTCTCATTTTTTACGTTTTGCATACCAATGGACAGCCCAGCTCCTGGCGCATCTGTTGGTACCATTATGCTACCTGGCACACGCTCCTATGCTGACCAGGCGAAGCGCTATCTCCCTCTGTCGGTTAGAACCTCTGAATGGGTTGATATATGCGCAGGACAACCCCTTTTCAAGACTCCTCTCAGCACAGAGGGTGTTCTCCCTTAAGAAGGATGAGTTCTCTGTTCGTTTCTTCTTTCCCACCATCAAGTCTGAGAACGACATCCCCCTTGATGCTCACCGTAAGCTAATCGAGGTCTGCTTTGTCAATTCTCTTCGTTTTATAAACCAAGACGGACAAAGGCACCACGTACCACGCTAAGGTCCATACTACTTTCAAAATTCAAAAAAAAAAAACTGAATTTTTCTTAAACCCGACAAATGATGTCCCCTTAAAAAATCCGGCTTGCCAGACTCGAACTAGCAACCGATTGATAACTACTGAAACGACTACAGTCAATCGCGCTACCATTGCGCCAAAGCCGGAATGATGAAATTTTAAAAAAATTTATTGTATTTATAAAAAACTAGTGATCCCTTGTTAATACAAATGAGGGACAAGACACAAAAATTGTAATTGTCTACATCCTAATTAAAACAAAAACCTTGTTAATACAAAAAAATTTATAAAAAACTTTTAAGGAAAATGAGGGAATATGCGTGAGTTTTAAATTGCAATTTCTATATCCTAATTAAAACAAAAAACCTAGAAGCAAAATCAGCTTCGACAGAGCCCACCAAGACATTCAATACGGCATCAACCTCTCTATGATTTGGAGAAGAGAGCTTCAGCACAATAGGCGTGGATCTACGAAAGATACCTCCCTCTCAGATGACTCCAACCATCTCATCACTCTCTTCTTGCTACTTTTTTGCATGATCAAACCTAAACAACTCTAACTATGGGAACAATAACGCCCTAAGACTCTAAAAAAGAGAATGACTTAACCTATACATAAACAAACAGAACAGCACAGGCTGATAACAACCCACCTCCCCTCTTCAAATCCCCACCACCTCTCAAGAATATATACAACACACTTTCCAAGTACCTAATACTTTAGTCCCCACCTCATGCAAAGTAGAGATTATCCAATCTCTCCAACCAAATGGGATGAAAAACATCTAAGAAGATCTCGTCGCAAACAAGAACATCCATGTAATCAAAGAGACCTCATCTGGTGGTACCTCTTCAAAGCCTCCAGGGAACGTAGATTCCCATCCCCTCAATGTGGCCATCTTGATGAATCAGCTGCACACACATTCTATGAATGCCCATGGCTTGCCACAAATATTCTTCCCATTGTCAACCCAATTCTCACCCTCACCACTAACACACCAATAACTTGGTCACCAACGATCTTCAAACTCCTATAGCATTCCCTCACGGCCTCAATCATTGGTGCAACTTTCAAAATGATATGGTGGTTAAGAAATGTGAAAATACAAGAAACTCACCCTCTCACCACCAACAGAACTATTCGAATGAGATATGAATATCCTCCTTTTAGCTGCACTAGAAAACCTCCAAAAAAAAAAACAGCATCCAACAATTCCCTATATCATCCCAAACACCTTGGTGATGTCTGCCCAACTATCCCCATATTCTACGAAAACCTCCTTTTACCCCTCATCTTTTAATATATATAATAAAAATTGAAGGAGGGGCAAGATACAAAAATTGTACCATCCTAATTAAAACAAAAAATGTTTTAAAAGAAAAATACTTTAAATCTAGATTTCCTAAAAACCCTTTTTTGTCTTATAAACTAGTTGTTTTAATTTATTTTATCTTTTTCATCTAAAATGGATCTATTCATGCCCTCCACATTACCATTTTCCAAAAGTGGTTTAAATAATTTCAAGTGGAACATTCTAACCAAAATTGAAAGGTTAATAATGAAATAAATATAAGTTCCAATCATTTCAGTGAGCAAGTCTTTAAAGAATCTAAACAAAACTTCATGAGCCACCCAATAGATAATGATATATGTAAAAGGAAAATCTGCAAAGTATAGTATAATTGGGAATGTGTAAAAATACCAACATAGAAATGGTGAATATAATCCTCTGGCAAAAACAACTGCCAAAAAGTTAATAAATAAAAACACCAATACATAGATTTTAAGTAAAATCAAACGATAAGAGCTAATTAGTTTTGGTGATTTAGTTTTGGTTATCAATGATTTCACCGCATTTACAACAGTTTGGAATTTATAGCAAAATATCAAAATCGACATTATTAAAACAATTAACTATAGTATATATAAATTAATAATTAATATAAAAAAACTAATTAAAATAATAATAATAGAATTTACCAAAGAAAGATTTAAAGTTGAAGATTCGTATTGAACTCTACCAACAAATTTAAAATTTCTAGTTTTTTCCCATAATAAAGTTCTACTAAAATCATAAGCTATAGTTAGATAAGATACTGGTGAACTTAATAAAAAGGGTAAACCAATGAATAATTGAACCAATCCCATTATAAATAGATTTAAAATAACATTTGTGAAAGATAATTCATTAAAGAATATAAATAATATTGCTGGTGAAAAGAATATAGTATGTAACTTTAAAGATAAAGTAAAAGAATAAATAATACTAAACAATTTATATCTTTTTTTTGAAAAAAAATTAATATATAATAAAATAATAATATAAAAAAATAACATAAATACCTTTTTTGAATTAATAATAAAATTGCTATATGAATTAAAAATGTTGATGGAAAATCATTTACTACTACTCTAACATTATAAAGATGTAATCTATTTGAAATGACTGGTAATATTGATAATAAAATCGGAAGATTTAATTGATCACAAATTTTCTTTATCAATAAGAAATTGATAAATTCAAAGATTGCCCAAAGGAATTGGAAAATTTGTAAGGAACCTAATAAAGTGATTTTATACAATATATAATAGAAATACATAAAACCTGCTGGATATGTACAAGGGCCATGGTAATGCATAAAATTAATGTAATCAAAATCAAATAACTTTTGAATTTTTCCCAATAAATTCCAATTACCATCACTGGTAAATGCTAAATCAATTGGATTTGAACGGGAAGGATTTATCCATTGTTCAATATGATGAATATGTGCGGGCCAATCATTTGTAAAGCTTGATTGATAAAGTATTTCAAATATTGATACACCAAAAATAATTGTAGCAATTAAATAAAATAAAATTGAATGTAATTTTTTACTATTTAAATTTAATTTTAATTTTGATTTTGTAAACTATAAATATTTAATAAAAAAAAAAAAGTTAATAATAAATAAATAAATAAATAAAATATTATTTATACAAACATTTAAAATAAAAGATAATAATAAAGTTTCAAAATTATAAATTTTTGAAAGTAATAAAACTGAAATAACATAAACTGACAAGACCAAAAAAGTGTAGGGTGATTCAAAGACCCCATCTCTTTCCATTATATAAGAATCTTTTTGTTCACCAGTTATATTTGAATATAATGGAGGAGGTGGTAAGTAAAAACTTTTAATTCTTTGATATGGATCACAAAGTGGTACACTTGATTTAATTTCACGAAGAAACAATAAATGACCTTTCATACCACCAACAATGTAATAATATTTCATATTGAATAATAGAGAGGATTCTAATCTATTCTTGAAATCTTGAATAACACCATGTAATAAATAATCAATTCTATCATTATCTACAACTTGATTATAAATATATAGGATATTGGATTGAGGATATTCAATTAAAAACATATATGAATCTAATGAAAATTTCATTATTACTTTTAAATCTTTTTGTTGTTGTTGTTGAGTCGTAATTGGATTATAATCACCATCTGTATTTGGATATGGAAGAGATACTATGATTTTAATACCAACTTTTGGAAGAGTTGAAATTAAATCCAATTGAATAATATGAACTGTATATAAATTATCCAACAATGATACCAATATTGGAGATTCATTATCGTTTAATGTTGTATCACATCTAGTTTGACTGGCACCATTTCCAGAGATTGATAATATTTTTGATAGAGGTGGTATTGAAGTTGATAAATATTGCCAATCTTGTTCTTTTTCATACTGATAAAATATTAAATTACCTTGTTGATCCAAAATCAATAATGTTTTTTGATTTACAAATAATAAATCTTTAATCCCTTGATTTAATACAATTTCAACTGGCTCAATGGAGTCTCTTGAATATATAAAAACTTTTTCATTTGATTGAATAGCTAAAAATGATCCATCATTTGATAACGTCATTTTATAATCTTGGTCTTGATTGAAATCAATTAGAGTAAAAGATTTAAATAATTGACTCGACTGAATATTCTTTTTCATATTTGATTTATAAAGTTTAGAAAAATATTCAACATTACTTGAATTTACCCAAATTTCATTATAATCATCCAATTCAAATACAATTTTAAATTTTGTTTTATCTATAATATTTTAATATATGAATATAAACTTGAGTAATTTAAATAAAATACTACATACCTGATATATCATTAATTGAAGGATAATTTCTATCTTTATATTTACCAATGATTGGATGTCTATTTTCAATATTCTCCAACTCAATCATTGAATAGGTATCAATATAAATTAAATTTGACTCTTTACTCTTTGTCATTGTAATCAATTGTTTTGTATCTGGTACCATTAAACAACCTAAACTTTTATAATTTGAATCTCCATATCCTCTTAATTCCAATGATCCATAATATAAATGTGTCCAATCTGGATATAAATTTGGATACCTATACATATTTTTTTTATTATTGATTAATATTTGGATCTATTAAATCTCACATACAATACATACATTAACACTCTATGAAACTTTGCAACATTATCATTTGAACAAGATACAATGTACTCTAATGAATTAGAAGTGACAACTGAATGAATAGTATCTTTATGATTCTGAGTTTCCCACCCGATATTCAAAGGCCTATCTCTTGGTAATCTCCACTTTGAGTTTGATAAATAATTTTTAGGTTGTAAAAGATTGATCAATTGATTTGACAACGTTGTTGTTGAAGAACAAGAAACCTCACTCGTCAATATCAACATCAACCAAAACAACGCTGGTATCAATCCTAAATATTTCATTTTTAAAATCATTAGCACAGACAGATTTATCTTTGTGCGAGTTGTTAAAAAAAATGATTATATTTACGCATTTAGAAAAATTGAAAAAATAAATAAAAATAAAAAAATAAATCATGATAATAATTGGATTGATGGATTATGTCTATTTATTTTGGTACAAGGTATTAAAATAAAGGATAGATCTCATCCATCAGTCCTGATCACTACCAGTGTGATTATCTCTCTCTCTTATATTGGATCTAACCTTTTTTTAAAAGGGTGTAATCTATATGTATATCTATATATAGATTAATGAAATCATATATGATCCACCCTACCAGGAAAAAAAAAAAATAAAGATCCAACAAAAACATCAACAACACTACTCTACTACCCAATAGATTATAGAGATAGCATTACATACAAACGATAATATCATATATTATATTGCCATTATCATTCCACACTCTTTTACAACACAACAAAAAAAAATTGAAAAAAAAAAAATAAAAATAAAAAATGGTTTGCAAATGGTATGAACATCGCAATTTTTGATTTCACATAAATACACATTCTTCACACTCTGTCGTGTTTTTTGCACAAAAAAACAATTACCTACCCCCTCACCACAATTAACTATTATTATTTGTATATACATTACAAAACATATTATCATTTCCCCATCATTACTATTACCATTACTATTATCTAATCTAAATATAAATACTAAAAAATGACTATTGAAAGTTTACAAAAAAAATGGAATAGAGAAAATTGGATCTCTATAGAATCGGGTAAAAACAATTTACCCAAAGTCGTATTAACTACTCCCAATTCTCTATGTGAAGTTTATCTTCATGGTAAATATAATGATGATAGATTGTTATTATGATTATTATAATAACAATAATATATTTTAGGAGCACATATTACATCATTTAAAACAAATAATAAAAAAGTGGAACATTTGTTTGTGAGTGAAAAATCGATATTTCAAGATTTAAAAGCCATTAGAGGAGGTATACCATTGATCTGGCCACAATTTGGACCAGGATCAATACAAACACACGGATTTGCTAGAAATATAGATTGGGAAATAAGTAGAGTGTTTGTCAATGATAAATCACAATCTGTTGAAATTGAATTCACTCTTCACTCGAGCGAATACTCGCAAAAGATATGGGGTGTCACCAATGAATTCAAGACCACCTACACTGTAACACTACATGCCGACCATCTGGACCTGGGCTTTGATGTACGAAATGTTGGGCAAATACCCATTGAATTCCAGCTGGCCTTTCACACATACTACTCTATCTCTGACATTGAAAACGTGCATGTCCTCGGTCTCAAAAACAGAGACTACATTGATAAATTGGACAATATGAAAATCGTCAAGGAACAAAGACGAGAGCTCACTGTGAGATCCGAGGTCGACAGCGTCTACCTGAATGTCGTGCCCGAACAAAACTACCAGCCCCTCCAATTGGTCGATTTGGGCAGAAAGCAGACTGTCACCCTCACCTATGACTACCAAAACATACCCGACGTTGTCGTGTGGAATCCCTGGATAGAGAAATCAAAGAAAATGGATGATTTCCAAGACGACGAGTACAAACAAATGATTTGCATAGAGGTCGGTGTCATTAACAAACCCATCAAATTAACGACAAATCAGTTATTCCAAACCAAACACAGTATCATTCCCTCCCCCATGCCCGCAAAAGAACCTTCTCTATAAATTATTATCATATCATTATTACTATTAGTATTATTTTAGTATTTAATATTATTTGCTACACTAATTACACCACCCCTCCCCCATCTCTAATACCTTTTTTGTTGTTGATTTCTAAATAAATAAATAAATGTGTCACAGTAAAAGAATTTAAAATTTTAAAATTTAGAGTTTTTATTTGTTTAAACAAGACTATTTATAGACCTCTTACAAGTTTACAATTGCCTTTTTTAAAAAAAGTGTATATATATTAAGAAAAACAAATCAATATACAATGGGAAAAATGGAAACAATTATTAATAATATATAAATAGAGATATGGATATGGATGGTTCACAACACCACCCACACACCCACACATTATATACATATATGAAAAAACAAAACAACACGCGCAAACTTAATCCATCTTTGGAGCCAAAAAGAATCTCAAGTAACCGATATCGTCAATCTTATACTCAATGACGATTGGATCAGTCTCAGAGATGGTGAGTTTAACAGTTGGTGAGAGTGGGGTGGCTTTGGTAAAGTTGCTGAGGAATTTAAGGGCAAAACTGAGAACAACTGGTTCTTTGGATTCAATGGTGGTGGCTAAATCAGCTTCAGTGTCGGTGGTTGGTCTAACAGTGATATTACCTGATCCGCTATCGCCAGAGACGCTAAATTTGACACCTTCTTTGTTGGCAGTGATGGTCACATTTTCACCCATAATACTGAGATCTCTGCAAATTCTTTGGAGTTCGGCAGATGGCATCTTGACGACGGCAGAGTAATCAGAGTCTCTAATATTGTATTGATCGTTTTTAAGTTCTAATAATTTAACTTCAAAATCACTAATTCTATCACTCTCTGAGTAGTGTTTTGTATTAATACACTATAGATTTCTATACTATTATTTGTACAAATAAAATACATACTTGGTGATTCAAAAACAAAAGTAACGGTATCGGCTTCATCACGAGCTTTAATAGTCAAGAAATCATCGTTACCGGCACATTTGAGAATCTTATTCAAAGATACAAGAGAGAGACCGAGTGAGAGAGATCTGTCGCAGTTGTATGAATCAAAACCATCACTACGTAAGAGTAAGGTGATCAAGGTTACGTGAGTGCTATCCATAGCTTGTAAAGAGATACCAACTGGACTGCAATCAAAGTTGGCAGAGTCAACGAGATCCTTAATAGGTTCTAAAATCTTTTTTAATAAAGAGGCTTTTAATAATCTTGCTTCAAACATTTTATATTGTTATATATGTATAGATATTTATTTATGTGTATGTGACAAAACAGACTAATTATGTAATGAATGAAAAAAAAAAAAGGTGTGGGTGGATTTTCGAAATTTTTGAAAAAAAAATAAAATTTGAAAAAAAAGCGAGGGAGTTTTTTTTTTGAATTTTGGCGCGTGACAGATTTTTTTTTTTAACGATTTTTTTTCATTGTGTTAATAATAAAGAAAGAGAGATGGAGATTTTAAAAAAAAAGAAAAACATATAAACATATTTATATCTATTTTATTATTATTTTAATAATTTTGCAATTTGAGTCATCTTAAATACTTTGAAATCGAGATTAGAATCAACTTTTACAATACCACTGTTGGTATCTTTATCCAAAACAAAGAGTGTGCCAGTGTAGGAGGCATACTTTCCCTTTACGACAACGACCTTGTCTTTCTTGATAGGTGGTGCCAATGTTAAAATATTTTGAGAAACATTTGAAACAATTTCTTTTGAGCCATCCAATAGCTCTACTTTACAAGTGGATTCTGTGGTGTTTTCCAACACCATGGCGTGCTTGTTTTGGTGAGGACCCTCTCTAAATATGACTTCGATATTGACGCCCACCCAAAATTGTGCTTCAATTTCCTCTTCTTCTTGGTCTTCGTTGGCGGGGGTGCTTGGGGTGGCGGGTGTTTGTGGGGCGTTGTGTGGAGTGAATGGAGAGGCTGGAATGTCTTGTGGGGTCGAGTGTTCATAGCCCGACGAAGAGTAGCCTGGTGTGGGGGTATCGAAATTGTTGGATGGGGTGTTGAGGTTCATTGGTGTGTTACGGTCATATGGTGTGCTGTAATTGTCTTGTCTATTGTTGCCACCACTATTGTGATGATGACTAAACTCTGATGGTGTGTTGGGTGTGTAGGGCGAGTAGGTTGAGTAATTGGTACCTGGGGTGGTTGAGTTGTAATCGTGTGAATTGTTGTCATCAAACCAATGGTTAGAAGAGGACGATGAGGATGATTCGTTACTACGCATAGCCCAAAGATCATTGGATCTTCTCATTGGGGTCATTGATGGATCTTCACTTCTATGCATTGGGGTTCTAGAGGCGTGATAGAGTGAATTGTTGTCAGAGTAATCTTGTGATTGTGGTCTTTCACCTGGTAAAGCAATATTTGTTTTTTGAACATTTAATCTCTTTGAATTGGTTTGAAGTTCAACTTGTGCCATTGTTTCTGTACATTCTCTTACAATACCAGTGTAACCTTTCCAAGGACCAGATTTAATTGTAACGATTTTGTGTAAAAATCCATCATCTCTTCCTCTGCCTCTACCACCACCACCTCCCATACCTCCTCTACCACTAAATTCTCCTCTACCACCACCTCCTCTATTATTATTAAAATCTCTACCACCACCATTACTATTGTTGTTATACCCACCACCGTTACTATTATTATTATTATTTAATTTATTTTTAGAACCACCCAATAAAGAGCAATAACTGGTTCTCACTACAAATACACCACCATTCTCATATATATCTCTACCTTTTATGAACAATGAATTTCTTGATATATGAAGAATTGTTCCTTGTTTACCTCTATAAATACCATCCAACACTTCGACACCATCACCAGCGGTCACTGTATTGTTGTGAGCATCCAAGGTTGTAATTGATTTATTTCTTCTCTTATTTCCTACTTCTTGTAATTTTACAGTTGATACATTTGAACCTTCATCTAAAATTTTAAAAGAATCTCTTTCAACTTTAACGATTACTCCAACTTTTTGTGGTCTAAAGTTTTATATAAGTATATGAATGATGATGATGATGATGATGATTTACATATATGTAAAACCAATATACTAGTACATACGTAATTTGAACTAAATCATGTAATTCATAATTTCCCAATTCTAATTTACCTGTAGCAATTTCTGTACATTCTTGAAGATCTTGTGGTTTAACTTTAATTTCAGACATTGTTAAATCTGATAATAAAACAATTGTTAAATCTTCAACTCTAAGTACTAAACCAGTTTCACCTTCATAACGACCTGCAATAGCCTTTACATGATCACCAACTTTAAAATATTTTTGTAATTCATGTGGTTTAAAATATAATATTTCCTATAATTGATGATGATGATAATTATTAGTTATACTACTTCTAAATATATAAACAACAACAATAATATATATAAAAATAAATACTTTAAAATTATCATGAACTGGTAAAATTGTAACTTGACCATCTTCAATTGTTTGAACTATACCCATCAAATTTTTAAGATCACCTTCAATAACTTTGACAGTATCACCTTTACTAAAATGAGTTGATTTTGGTACCACTTTTGGTAATAGAGGAGCAGAGGCATCTGACCTTGAATTTCTTGAATAGTCTTCATTGTCTGAACCAACTTTTTCCTCTCTATCTTGAAACTTTTCCAATTCTTCCAATGATGGACTTACACCATCGACAATGATGGATGATAGTCTAAATGGCTTGTAAAGGAAACCATCTTTATATTTTTCATTATTCAAAACATAAAATGAGCCATGAAGAGTTGTGGCAGTCTTTGTCATTAACAAACCCATCTTTTCAACTTCATCAGGATTAAAAAATCTAGCTTGTGGTCTAGTACGTTTTCTCTTTGGTGCTTCTTTTTTCTTTGTACCATCTTCGTTTGTATTGGCTGCAGTGTTGGTTGGTTTATTTTTCTTGTCCTCTGTCATGGCAGCAAAATCAATTCTTGGTATAATTTTCACAGTGACTCTCGATTTGGATGGGTCATAACTGACAATTTGACCAATGTCTGCTTTATATTTACCAAGTTTGATACGAACCCATGTTCCTTTTTTCAAATCTACATTCTTTTTCGAGGTTGAGATAATTTCAATGATATCCTTGAGTGGTGTGAGAATAGGTGCATTTGGGAGCAATTGAGACATACCCTTGATTGCAGTCTTTACATGAACTTCTCTTTCAGCTTCAACATAAATGTGACCTGGAAGATGTTGAGGTGACATGATGGATTTGATTAAAACTTTGTCTGTAGGATGATTGATATTGTTAAACATTTTTTGCATCATAGAGGCAATAAAAAGCTTTTCTTCGCCTAATCTACACTTTAATCTCCAATAACTTTGTTTGGGTATATTGTCATCCATATAGTCTTCTTCATCGTCATCATATCTATCGTCGTCGTGGTCTCTATAGGATTTTACAAATCTGTTTTTAAAATCTTTGATATCTGCATCGGCTCTGTTGTTATTATCCATATAGATACTACGATCTCTTGTTCTTGCAATTTCTTCTGCTGGCATTTCTTCCCAGCCATCTTCTGCTTCCTCATCATCGTCCTCGTCGTCATCACCATTTGCTACTTCGACTTCATCATCAAAGAAAGAACTTTTCTTATTCCTTTTTGAACTACGTTCTTCTTCTTCTTCCTCTTCATAATCATAATCTTCATTATCATCGTCTAAAACCTCTTCTTCCTCTTCTTCATATTCTTCATCATCATCTGATCTACCCATTTTTTATATATTTATACGACTATTATTATTACTATTACTACTATTACTATTATAAAAGATATAATTGGAATTGTAATTATATAATAAACTATTTATAAACTACTGCACTATGTGTTGTTGAACTCAATTCACTCTGCAAAAAAAATAAAATAAAATAAAATAAAAAAGCGCAATAATCTATAAAAAAATCAAAAAAAACACACGAGACACACCGAAATTTTTGAAATTATATCACACAAGTGAAAAAAAACTGCTGACTATTTTCTACTGCTGCTGCTGCTGTTGTTGTACTAATCCTAGTTATTATTCCCAATACCTATAATTCCTAATTATCTCTATCTCTTTCTCTGTTCCTTTTTGAATGAAATTTGTGTGTGAGCTGAATGAATAGATCCGTTTGAACTTTTTCAATTTATTCAAAAAA
>AJWJ01000634.1:0-12099 GCA_000277445.1 Polysphondylium violaceum | reverse complement strand
GTAAACAAGCTAACAACCGACCAAATCAACAAATATCAATTAGATACTACAACGGCAGTGTATACATCTATTTTAACATCATATTTCAAGAATAGTGTTATTGTTGATCCAAATTTTGGTGTACTTGTATCATCAACACCTGATGAATGTTCAATAAGTAAGGGTATGCCTAATTGGAAGTTAGCTGTAATTATAGTATGCTCAGTTGTAGGCGCTGCTATTTTAGTGACTGCTGTCTGGATGCTATTTAAAAAGAATCATACATTTAAGATCATGGCTTTAAAACTTAAAAAGGTCAATAAATAAAATTGTAATATAATAGGTTTTCTATTCTCTTGATTTATTTATTTTCTGAAAAATATCTGTTTAATCATGCATATCGCAGTGAAATTTTAATTTTTAAAAGAGCAGAAAAAATAATTTCAAATTCAACAATCAATTGATTGTATGTCTCGTTGGCTCATTAGCATGTCAAAAAATAGATTACAATCAAAAAAGTTGAACTTGTGAGCAAAAATCTTTTTGGTTGGACAAACTTTTTATTGTAAAAAGATCTAGAAAAAAAAAAGAAAAAATAAAAAAAAACCTCTTATAAAACCTCGAAAAAAAAAAGTAATCTAATCGCAGTTTTTTTACTTTATTTTTTTTGATTTTTTCTTATTTTTTCGACATCACCCAATTTTTACATGAGGTGTTTTTTTTAGTTTTAGTTTTAAAAGGAATCTCATAGGGCTCGGTGATCATAATTTTAAACAAAGATGAATAATAAACTTATTGTAATATTTATTACTTTAATTTTTGCACTCTTTAAAGTTGAGTCACAAATCACGAAAATCTCACCCTCGTTTATATTAGCAGGCACAACACCAACAACTCTTTTATTGAGTGGTAGCAATTTTGGGTATGTTAAAATAAATAAAACCACGGCTTGGTGTCCATTGAAATCAAAAAAAAAAGAGAAAGAGAGATAACCATCACAAAAGACAGTGTTTATAAACTAATTTTACAATGAATTTATAGATTAAATCCAGTTGTAACTGTTGGAGGTAATCCTTGTAATGTAAAATCAGGTAGCTCAGATATTCTTATTCAATGTCAAACAACTGGACCTGTCAATGTCCCTTCAACTAGTGTTGTTGTAAATTCGTTGGCACCATTTACATTGCCAGTTTTCAAGTATAATAGTTTTACCCAATTCAATGAAAAAGTTTATATATATGGAGATTTTATGAGTATACAATCAAAACTTCTATCAGTTTCTTGCAACGGATATAGATTGACGGGTTATTTTTTAAATAGTACAACTTATACTTTTGATTTGGTTAAAGGATTTATTGAATCTACCAAGATGACAGATTTTTATGACGACACAACCACCTTGATTTTTTCACAATCTATGGCCTACTCTAGTGTAGTAGTAAAGAGTAGTTTAACATTCAATCAAATCATTTTAGAAGGCTATAATCTCTCTCCTCTAGACTATGTAAATGTTGGAACAACCCCATGTCAAGTTGAATCCAACACCGGATTAAAGTTGGTTTGTCTTCCTCCAACTAGTTTCTTTTCAGACAAAATAACAAATTATACAATGAGTTTATCATTGAAAACTTCAACAATAGTAAATAATGTAATCTTTCAAAGACCTCTTTTCTCTTATATATCTGCCTTACAAAACTTTACCACGATCCAGGTTGAAAACTATATTGGCTTTGAAAATAATCTCTCAAAACTATCTATCATGGGCCTTTTACATTCACCTACACCAATAGTACAATCGAGTAGTTTCAAAGTTTATTTCCCAAAAGAGACAGGAATATGTGGATATGCATATATTGCCGACACTAGCAATCCCTCTCAAATATTGAGAGTATCAAACACAATATTGTTATGTCCAAGACAACTTATGCATGGTACTAATATCCCAAATAATGATGATGGGGTTTTATCTATATATGGCTCCTATCTCAACACAACAATTTATGGTAGCACAGAGAAGTCTATGTCTTTTTCTATCATCAAAAATGGCATCGCAACACAGACTGAACCACAATCAATCACTTATACCGATAATTTATATTTTCTTCGACTCCCAATTCCACAAGGTCCAGAGTCTTTTGTAATATCTATAATCCCTATTTGGGATGATGCTATTTCCTCTTCCTTGATCAGATTTAGCCCATCACTTTCCTCAATAACAAGATCAAGATATAATGTATCAACTCTAATAACAATTAAAGGTACAGGATTTATTACTGGTCAGATTGATGTATCAATAGGAAATGGAAAGTGCAGCAATGTATCATTTGTAGATTCTCAAACTCTTACTTGTTTATTTGACTCTACACCTATTCCCATTAATGGTAAACTGATGAGTGTTTTTGTTATCTTTAAAGCTGGTCCATTTTCAGTGACAAAGGAAATGTTTGAGTATATATGTACCAATGATTGTATTAATGGCGGATGTAGTCCTGTACCAGACACATGTGTTTGTGCATCCGGGTGGAGTGGACCTAATTGTGTCCAAAAAACTCCAATAATCGTTAGTATATCTAGTACCGTATATCAAGTACCTGCTACTGTAACAATTGTTGGTAATAATTTTTTCAATGTAGATCTTCGAGTTGAAATTGTTGGCTCATTTACATCTATTTGTGGCGATGCATTGGCGTCACAAGATACCAAATCAATTACATGTTTATTTAAATCTGATATTAAACTAAATTATATTGGAGATGCACTACATGTAGTTGTTTATGTAAACTCTACAATGGTATACAAGCAAAGTATTTTTACTTATATTAGACCTGATGAATGTCCAATTGGTAGCAATGGCCAAGTGTGCTCTGGCCATGGTAGCTGTAATCAACAACAAACTACATGTACCTGTGAGCAAGGTTGGGAAACTAATGATTGCTCAGTTAAAAGTTTAGGTGGAGTTGGAGTCACACCACCAATAGTAAATGAAAACAATACAACATCAACAATTGTCACTCCAAATGGTAATAAATTTGATATTGGCATTGCAATGATCAATGAATTGGATTCAAGCAATAGTAACATAATTCAATCTTATAATATCAATAATATTAAATGGAAAAAAGTTGTCAAAGACAACAACACTTTTATCTATTCAACCGAATTACCAAACAAATCAACATTACAAGCAATGCTAACAATCAATGATAAAGATGAACGTGTATATTTTAACTTTGGAGGTGATATTATTCCAATTCTACCAAAATCAATTAAATATCAAATTGAATTGTATAATTGGACCTTCGGTAGTACTCAGAATAACGTAGAAATTATTTTTAAATCTGGTCTAACTCTTTCAAACGATGAATGTAATGGCAATGACAATGACAACAAAAAAGCATCAACACAATCCATTGATAACTCTGTTAGAAACATACAAATTACAGTGAATGGTGAAACATTGATTGGTACATTCTCTGATAGAATGATATTGGATGGCAGACCAACCTACAACAAAGTAAACAAACTGACAACTGATCAAATCAGCAAATATCAACTAGATAGTACAGCAGCAGCAACAATATATACATCTATTTTAACATCGTATTTCAACAACAGTGTTATTGTTGATCCAAATTTCGGTGTACTCATATCATCAACAACTCAAGGATGCGCAACAGGTACCAAAGGTCTGGCCAATTGGAAAATAGCAGTAATTATCGTATGCTCAATAGTAGGTACTGCTATTTTAGTGACTACTATCTGGTTGGTAGTTAAACAGAACCACGGTAGTGTCAAGATTATAGCACTAAAACTTAAAAGAAAGAGCAAATCTTAAAATTATTATATACAAAATTTCATTTTTTATTTATATATCTAATGTTATAAAAAGATATATTTGATCCTATATGTAAATAAATTAATATTAATATTTGTAAATAAATATTTCATTATCAGTATCGCCATATGATCTTACATTTTCAACAAATATTTCCGATATATTTGATTCATTCGAGGAAACATTTTCATTATTTCTATCTTTAATTAATAGAATTTTCAATTTAATTTTATAGATTTGTTCGATTTCATCTTGTAAAACTATATTAAAATTATCTTATTAGACCAACAATAGAAATAACTAGATGTATAAATACATGTGTATCATGTTTGTTACCTACTTTTATATAAATCTTTAACTTTACAATTAGGATCAACACATGCCAAGAATCTCAAGATTCCATAAACCTCACATTGTAGTCTTTGTGATGGTTTTTTAATGATAATATTGTTGTTATTCGTATTCTTCGTATTCTTCGTATTACTAGTTTGTAAATCTGATTTTAAAATAATGGTATTATTTGTTTTAGTAGAGTCTGTAGGTGATGACAATATTGATGATGACGGTGTTGATGATGATGTTGGTGGTGATGAGGGCGAGGGCGACGTCGGTGTTGTTGTATTTAATTGTTGTTGTTGTATTTGCGTTGGTGATTGTATTTGTGTTGATGGTGCTCCTATTGTTGATGTTGCTGATGATGATGATGATGATTGTTCATCCGTTGATGAATTTAGAGATGCTTGATTAGAAAGTGTACTATTTTGCAATGTCATCATTTATCGTATGATTCATGTTTGATGATATTTTGTCTGAGTGTCCTATTTAGATATATTTTATTTTGTATTTTTTTTTTCTTTTTTTTTTTTTTTTTCAACTTAAATTAAAATTTCTTACAAAATGTGAAATTAGATATACAAAGGAAAAAGATGAACAGTGTGGCGGGGGGAAATAAAGGATTGTCTTTATATCGAAATATAGTAAGGGCAATAAACACAAAATTACCTCAACAAGCTCAAAATTACTATTGGGCCTTTACTCGTGAACACTTTGAAGGTCACAAAGAAGAAACTGATCCTGAAACTATAGACTTTTTAGTAGAAAAAGGTTACACAAGTTTAAGATGGATCATTAAAAAAGTATGTATACCTCAATAATATATTGCTTTATATGTCTGTGATAAGATAAATATCTAATTCATCCATATGCCACCTATACATATAAAAATATATAGTACACAAATCAATAGTGATGATCATTTTATTTTTATATTTGTATATATATCAGCTTTGTCAAAAAAGGAGTTCAACAACCGTAGTCGACTATTTATGTTGAATTACCAGGACAAGATCCTATTTAAAGAATAAATGTGATGGAACCATTTCACTTTCCATTAAACTCATATGATGTCCTCTAAACTTGAGAAAACACTCTATTCCCCAAGAAAAGATATTTATTGGTCTGAATTTCTTTTTCACAATCTGCATACACTGATGATATTTTTGTCTGATATGGACTGTCATCTGACATATCGCAATTAGACTCATCATTATCATCTTTTACGACGCCGATAAATTCTTAAAAACTGTGACACCCTTCCACAAAATCATGCAAAGCAAAGTGATCCCCCCAACCCAAAAAAAATCCAAAAATCATAAAAAAAAACTGTTATAAGAAATCAACGGCTTTTCAAACATTAGTATAAAAGGTTACATAAGCAACACTTGTTGTATGTTTTGAGAGTGTTGGTGGTCCAAGCAGAGAAATTTAATTATTTATTATATTGTATTGTATTTATAAATCTGTGTATTTCAAAGAAAAGTAAAAGAATATGAGTCAACAGAACTTCCAACAACATTATCCACCAGCAGGTGGAAATACATCAACACCAGCAACATCAGCCACCCCAGTACCACCTGCTAAAAAGCCTCCTCCAGTCCCAACAAGAGCCCCCTCTTCCACTGGCTCCTCCTTTCCATCTGCTCCCTCTAATGATTCAACACAACCACCATCACAACAACAACCTCAACAATATTACCCTCCACCACCACAACCATATCAACCAATTAGTTTAGAAAAACCAAATCAACAAGGTTACCCTCCACAACAAGGTTATCCACCACAACAAGGTTATCCTCCTCAACAAGGCTATCCACCACAACAAGGTTATCCTCCACAACAACCACCACAACAAGGTTATCCACCACAACAAGGTTATCCACCACAACAAGGCTATCCTCCTCAACAAGGCTACCCACCACAACAAGGTTATCCTCCACAGCAAGGCTACCCACCTCAACAAGGCTACCCACCTCAACAAGGTTATCCGCCACAACAAGGCTACCCACCTCAACAAGGTTATCCACCACAACCACCACAACAAGGATACCCAGCTCAACAATATGCACAAGCTACACCACCACAACCACTTTCAACATCTCTACCAAATGTTCCAACAACAGCAATGGCAACACCTATATTCAATCCACATTTATCAGCCCCAGTAAACTCAATCACAGGATTACAAAGCTTTGTAATTGATGGTAAATTTAGTCCACCACCAGGCGGTCAATTTATCACAGCCGTCGGTGGTAGTGGTTTGGTTAGAGTGAGATTGATCTCTGCATTGAGTCTAGAAAAAGCCGACCTTAATGGATTCTCGGATGGTTATGTCAAGATTAAATCAGCCTCTGTCAAATCGTTCAAAGCCACCAAGGTCATTGAGAAAAACTTGAATCCCATTTGGAACGAAGTTGTCGATGTCAATGTTGAGCACGTAGCCAATGAATTGTTGTCGTTGGAAGTGTATGACCACGACTTGGTCGGCAACGACGACAGCATCGGCTTTTGCAGCATCGATCTCAGTCTCTTGCCCATGGGCATTGAAGTCGTGACCGGTGAGGCATTGTCTTATGTAAAAACTGGTATAATCAACATTGGCCTCACCGCTGTAAACTTTGGATGGACCAATATTCCACCCCACTACCCCCAAGCCTACATAAACTGGCGTCAAGGCCTCGCTCCAACAAACAAAAAGTTTATGAAGGCCGAGAAAAAGAGAAAAAACATCACAAAGAAAACCGAGGGTCCCTATATGAATAAAATCACACACTCTGATTTCTCCATCATCAATGGCTATGTAAAGAGAAATAAAACCAAAAGAGAACGTGCCTCCAACGCCGGTCTTGGAACACTTAAAGTCATTGGTGCCGTTGCCTTGGCTATTTTAGATGATTAATTATATATTAAACACAAGTAATAAAATATTTATGTACATTATTAAATCCACTGATTGAGAGGTTTCTTCTTTAGTCGTTCAACAACAATTTAAGTATTGGCAACTATCAACATTTGGTTTACATCCAAAGATAAAGATGTAAAAGAACAAGTCACGAAAAATGCCAATACCCTGTTTGGAAATAAATTGTATTAAAACCCTTACCTCCTCCTTATTTCAAATAGCAAATCAATATCGATGATCATCCCAACACCTTTAAAGTTTTGCTACACTCTATTTTCCCAATTATAATATTATATACTAATAATATTATAATTGGGTAAAGTAGTGTTTAATAAAACTTTAAAGGTGTTTTTAGTTGTATAAATTTAAAGATGTACATCTTTAAATAAATATAAATAAATCATTGTTCATAAATCTTGTTGATTTTTTATTTTTCAAAAAATAAAAAAAAAAAAAAAGAATCAAAAACAGTTTTTTTCATAAATGTTATTAAATAATATAAACAGATAATCTAGATTATTTAAAGAATGAGCGATCAAAAGAAAGATTCATTATCACCAATAGATAATGTAGAACCACAGCAACAACAACAGCAACCAAAAATACCTTCTGCATCAGATATGGTTACAAATGAAATCTATAATCTTTCAAATAAAGAAGATATAGATAATATGATAAATATTCAAAGTGAAGTGTAAGTTTTATAATTGTAGTAGCACAGAACGAGAGGATTCATATTAATTAATATATCTATTATAGTTTAAAGAAACAATATGAAACCAATTATTTATTAAATCATTTCAACGATTATTCAGCTCAAAAGTATTCTCAATTATCATCAGATTTTGAAAAACATACAAAGATGTTGAAAGAAATGAAAAAAGATTTAGATTATATATTTAAGAAAACAAGGTAATACATAGATATAGATATAGATAGAGATAGATGTCGTATCTTATTACTCTATATTAATCATAGATAAAACAACCTACCTCATTTTAGAACTTTACAAGGACTTTTAAATGAAAAGTTTCCAACATTTGTACCTTTGGTAAATAATTTTGAAGAAGAGGAAGATCAAGATGATTAATTATCATATAGATTGTATATTTTAAAAATATAATAATCAACAACAACAAAAACAACAAAAACAACAAAAACAACACAATAATAATAACCATATTTTATTTTTGGAATAAAGTGTTTCTTCCAAACTTTAAAGTCATTGATAGCTTTTTTAAATATAAAACTTATAATTATCTTATCAAGTTTAATGATCATTTTGAGATCAGATTCAAAAATTTCATTGGTGTGGAATTTGTCTATTTGCTTAATTCGATTGAAACTAGTTTCCCTAAACCAATAGATAGGCCCGCACCAATGAAATTGAGATTCATTTCATCGATTTTCTCCCTTGTGGAAAATGAGCATTTTCAAAATAAAAAACGAAAAAAAAAAAAAAAACTCTTTTTTGAATATCTTGTGCACAACCTATAACAACAATACATTCATATATGGAACAAGAAAATGATAATTTAGATATTGATGTTGGAGATCTTTTCCTAAATAAATCATATACAAAAAAGCCTATAGAATACTTTGGTGTTGATATTCTAGTAAATGTATTAAATTCTGCATCGAGTAAATATCCACACCAAAGATTATTATTGTTTGACAGAGACAATAAATAATAAATATTAATCGACCCATAATTCATATAATATAGCTGATTTTGATCTAACAGGACAGGTTATCTGGCCAGCAGCTCAAGTATTGACTCAGTATATCATCAGTAATCAGCATGAATATAGAGATAAAAATATACTCGAAGTGGGATCGGGGGTAGGAGTGTGTGGATTGTTTTTAGCAAGACTAGGCCAACCATGCACACTTAGCGATAACAATGAGACTGTGATGGAGTTGTTGAGAATGAATGTGCAAGAGTCTATTGATCGTGGATATCCTTGCAAAGAGGTGACGCTGGATTGGGGCGTTGAAAAAGATATAAACAATTGTTTGTCTAGTGACCCCAACGGATACGATTACATCATTGGCTCAGATGTTGTCTATTGGCAAACCAGCATCGTCCCCTTGTTCGAAACGGTCGACAAACTCTTACATAAATCGTCGACTTCCAGATTCATTATTTGCTATCAATCTCGTTCCACTCAAACTGATAATTATCTCTTAAAGAAAGCTCAAGAATATGGTTTCTCTTTTGAATTTATTCCTATTGAATCCTTTTTAAATAGAGATTACCTCACTTTTACCGACTCTACTATTTCAATTATTAATTTAATTATTTTTAAAAGAAATGAATAAATTATTATTTTTAATTATTTATTATTATTATTCTTTTGTCCACGTCTGATTGTGAATATTATTTAATTATCTTTTATGGCTAAATATTCATAATTATAATTACTTTGCATTTACATATATAGTCATATTAAAATCAAGGGAATCCATCTCCTGTTGGGTCATGGAAGGTTGACCGCATTTCAAAAAATTAAATAAAAAAAAAAAAATAAAAAAATTCATTTCATTCGATTTGCGCGACATAATTAAAAAAACGACAAAAGTTTAGTCATATTCACAAAGGATACAAATCAATAGATAAGAGACAACTATGGGTAAACATGCACAACTTGTAATGGGTCCAGCAGGAAGTGGAAAAGTAATATAGGAATTCCTCGTTGTTTACTATATGATAGCGGTTATTAATTATATTAAATAATAAACTACAGAGTACATATTGCGATACAGTTAGAAAATATTGTGAAGAAACCAAAAGATCAGTACATGTTGTAAATTTAGATCCAGCAGCAGAAGTGTTTCAGTACCCTGTGTCTATAGATATAAAGAATTTAGTTACAGTCGATGAAGTTATGGACGAACTAGAGTATGGACCCAATGGTGGATTGGTGTATGCGATGGAGTATTTAATAGAGAATATGGACTGGTTGTCTGATGAATTGGGCGATTACGAAGACGACTACATCATCATTGATTGTCCAGGCCAAATTGAATTGTATAGTCATATTCCAGTGATGAGAGTGTTGGTCGATCATCTCCAACAATTGGGCTACAGAGTTTGCTCTGTGTTTCTCGTAGACTCTCAATTCATTTTGGACAATTGTAAATTTATTAGTGGTGCTTTAATGTGCCTTTCTGCAATGATTAGACTTGAAGTCCCACACATCAATGTTTTGACAAAAGTAGATGTTTTAAAACAATCTGATCAATATAAAGATATTGAAAGGTATGTTTTGACATGGATATCTTTTACATTCATTCATCTAATTATTTATTATTATTATTTAGATTTTTAGATTTAGAAGTTGCAAATTTAGTTGAAGATTTAAATTTTGAGACTCATGATCGTTATCATAAATTAAATAGAGCTATTGGCTCATTGGTATGTTTTAGTCGTAGTAGTACTATTTATTTATTCACAATAATATATGACTAACCTATATTTCAATAGTTGGAAGATTATAGTTTAGTTGGATTTTTACCATTGGATATCACAGATCAAGAAAGTATAAATGTTTTATTACAACACATAGACAACTCTATCCAATATGGAGAAGATTTAGAACCTCAAGATCCAAAATCAGATTTCTTGGACGGCAATGAAGATGATGACGCCGATCAAGATTTAGTTGATTATTTAAGTTAAAAAAATAAATAAATAAAGATTTATATAAAACAAATGTGTATAATAGGGAAGACAGCGATATAGATAATAATATATAAGGGTTTTATTTAATTTACACTCTTTAGTTTATTCGGGGTTTAAAAAAATATAGTCGTTGTAAAGAGAGAGAGGGACACAGAAAGATTTTACAATGATTTTAATGAATATATTGAATAAAAGAAATAGACAGTGAAGAGAGAGCGAGCAAAAGTGATGAGAGGTGTGTTATGTTGTTGGTTATACGTCTAAATCATAGTAGAGGTGGCATGATCAGATTTTGGTGTTTGTAATTTTTGGAAATTCTTGATAATTAATGAATAGGCTTCGGCATAGTTGTTTGCTAAATCAAAATAAGAAAATTGATGTCTCATCAATTCTTTTTCATCATATTGAAGAATTCTGTTGTTTGTAAAGAGAAAGAAATAAGTAGAGATAAATAATATATGTTAGTGTATGGCCATTGTTGTTGTTATATATCTAATTAAAACAATATATTTACGCATATTTATAACCATCAATATCTTTGTATTTCAAAGCTTTTTTGACAGCAGCGGCTCTATTTAAATAGTAAGTTTCAGATTGATCCAATTGGTTTGAATAGATTTCTTCGATTTTGTTGAGATGATTAACACAGTTTTCTTGAATATCAACACCAAAATTATTACCATCTTCAATCTTGGGAATGTTTAAAGAGATCCAAATTCTAATGACTGAAAAGGTTTCAATGATTTCCATATAATATTTCTTTAATTCAGATTGAATTTGAACAATATCCTAATTAGACACATACACAGAGGTTAGTACACACACACAATCGATACATTATCCTATATAATACTACTTACTGCATTGACATTCATTATATCTTCAATAGGAATCTTGGATACTTCGCTGATACCCAACTTTCTCTTTTTTCCAACCTGAGAATCACCATCGTTTTCTTTTTTCAATGTGTTAAATAATGAGTTTTCTCCCATAGAGTATGTTTCCTGTGGTAGTCGTAGGAGTAGTATATAATCAAAAGAGAATGTAAGTATGAATAGACCGCTAAACTCGTAGACTGTGATGACAGCAGTACATCATCAGCAATCAATGTATACATACAGAATGCTTTCTAAAAAAATCAATCTTTTCAGGGATTGTAACTCTAAGATGATGTATGGCTTTTTCATAGAGACCATTTTTATATTCAGTTACTCTGTGATCGATTTTCAATTGAGTCATTGTATATGTATGTAATGTATATGTATATGAAGATGAAGAGGGTATGAAACGAATATAGAAAAATAAAAAAATGATGTAAATTTTTTTTTTTTATTTATTTTTTTTTTTTTGTCTATTTTTGTT
>AJWJ01000633.1:0-12127 GCA_000277445.1 Polysphondylium violaceum | reverse complement strand
TTTAATTTATTTTTTTTTTTTTTTTTCAATTATATCATTGTATTATATCCTATCAATATCATCGTCATACCCCATCAATCGTGATATTATATAATTTATATATATTCATTTATATATATTTATTTATACGATGATTGAAACAAAGATAACAACAACTGATAATAGTGGTGATCAAGTAAAACAACAAGAACCACAAGTTATAGTGACCGATAATAAAGAGAATAAAGAGAATAAAGAGATTAAAGAAAATGGTGATGTAGTAGTAGTAAATAATAGTAGTAGTAGTATTGGATGTGAAGGTAGTAATGTAAAAAAGAGTAGTAGTGGTGCAGAAACAAATGTAAATGTTTCGCCAACAACAACATCTGTATCTTCAGCAAGTGATTCAAGTACAAATAATAATAATAATAATAATAATCCTATTAAAACAAATCCTTCTACTCCTTTCACATCTCCCTCAACCTTGGATAATAATAGTAGCAAGAAACAAATTAAAGATACTATAGACTTTTCAAAATATTATAGAGATATAGAAAGTTCACTTAGAAATGAAACATCTCCTATCTCTCAATTAGAAAACCTTATTCAAATAATGAATAATAATAATAAATTTAGAAAAGATAGTAATAGTCAAGAAAATCTTTTAGAAACACCTACTTCTACACCTACTACTTCTCCTCCCTCTACTCCCTCTTCTCCACCAATAATCATTGATTCAGATCAAATGCATAGTTTTTTACAACTTTGGTTACCTAAATATATTATTAGTGTTTTATCATTCAAGAGGTAAAGATAGATAGATGATATATTATAATAACAATCATGTATTAACTTTTTTAAAAAATCTAGTTTGAGTACAGATATTAAACCAGTGATTATAGAGTTTTTAAAAACAGCTATTCAAACTACAGTTGATTATATGTCAGTTTCTGATTATAATGATTTATGGGCTTCGTTATGTCGTATTTTATATGTTTCTCATCCATTTTATTCTCCAGATAGATTCCCTATAAACAAAGATAATGTTGTAGACATGCCAAATATTTTGAAACCAGTATGTATCACAAGTTTGTCACACTATAATATAATATTAAATATTAATGCATGAATTGCATATATAGAAAATTGAAGTACCTTCATTATTTTATTTTCAAAACGTAGTTGTTTTAGTAGAATCAAACTATTTAAACAAACTTTTGACTCTATTATCACAAAAACCACCTTTATTTAAATTAAAATTAGCCATTAAATCATTGTATTTTGTAAGTACTCTTTTGTGATTAAAACATACATATTGTTATTAACAAACATAATGTAATAATAATAGATTAGAGAATATTTCACAATTTCATTTTTAAATGGATATTTAATTAAATTAAAGGAATCATTATTTAATTATTTATTAGATTTGTTTTATGAAGATTTACCACCCATAGAAAAAGAGAATTACAAAGAGATTTATCAATCTTTTCAACATCTTTTAGCAATGATTGTGTCTCAACCTGAAATCGCAAGAATATCACAAGAATTTGATTTGAATAGAGCATTAAAATGTTTCCAAAGTGTAAATTTAGAGAAAAAACTACGTGGTATTAGATATATAAAGAAAGAGTCTGCTAAATGTATTAAAAAAGAATCAGATAGATCAAAGTTGACAAATTTTTTAAAAACAAAAACTAAAAAGTTATCATCAGCTTTGCCTCCACCTTCAATTACAACTACTATAGTTAATAATAATAATAATACAACAACAACAACAGCGACATCCGATAATAATAGTAATGCTGGTAATAATAGTAATAGTAGTAATAGTAGTAATCAAAATAATAGTAATCAAACAAATGATTCAAATATAAAGATTACAGTAACACAAACTGATAATAATAATACTGAAACAATTTCAAACTCAAATAATACAAAGGTTAATATTAATCATAGTCCAACAAATAGTGCAACTTATAGTAATGTAAATAATAGTAATAGTAATAGTAATAATAATAATAATAATAATAATACGAATAATAATAATCAAAATAATAATCAAAATAATCCACAATTATTATATGAATGGATTATTAAAAATGAAATTATTGAAAATTGTTGTAAATTAAGTGATCAACCAGATATAATGAGACATTGTATCCCAGTGATGATATTTCTAACACAGTATGGACAATTTAATCATGGATTTATAGATTTACTATGGAGCTCGTCATTGGGTAAACATGAATCTGTAAAGAATATGATATTTATGGCAATTTTAGAAATTGTATCACATCTTTGTTTTGAAAGTGTAGAGTATTTGTATAATAGTATTTGTAAAACAATCAACATTCTCAGAGTATCGGAGTTTGACAATGAATTTTTAAGCTTTCTCTTTAACTTTGCCACACTCTCTATTCAACACTCTGAAAACTTTTCAGGATCCAATAAAAAGTTGTTTGGCTTGGAGATATTTTGGAGATTGTCAACTCAACAGTGTGAAGATGCTTCAGAGAGAGAATTGTATCAGAGTCTTTGTATTCGATCAAGAAATCAATTCATTTCACTTCTCAAGCTACAAGAGTGCACTAGTATGCGTACCTATTACCTAGAGTGTGCCATAGAGAATTTGAAAAACAACACTGCCATTGTTGAATCTCTAGATTTGATCATCAACATTATCGATCCCAAAAAACAGAAGTCCTACATTGAAATCCTCGAACAAAAATACAAAATCTTTGATCTCTTTTTCAAAGAGATTAGTAATTATAAAAAGGTTTCATTAGAGAAATCTAAATTGAATATTGGGAATAGCAATAGTAATAATAATAATGCAGATCAAAATCATCAACAACTTGACAGTGATTTCAACAATACAGTGTTTGTGGGTCAATTTCCTCATCTTACCCAGATACATGTTAGAATTCAGTTTTTGGAATTTATTTTATCTCAATCCAATTTCATGTTGAATATACAACAGGTCGATATTTTGTGGGATAGTTTGGTTACCAATGCCCTCACCATTGAAGAGAGAGAAAGTTGTTTTCTTTGGTTAAAAAATACAAAAATATCTGGCCAACGTTCAACATTGTCTGAAAGTGTTGTTAAACATTTATTCTTGGAGAAGATGTCCAATATGGATTGGTATCATTTAGGTCCATCATCATTCAGTGTCTATGAACGTTTTTTCTTCTTTTTAAATGAAAAAGCTGGTAAATTAAAAAAAATACAATCCTCTTTATTTAATGATTTTTCAAATCAATTAAATGGTAATAATAGTAATGTTAATAATAATAATAGTAACGGTAATAATAATAATAATAGTAATGGTAATAGTAATTTATCAACTTCCACCAAAGGTAGTACTAAATCATCACCTATGTTATCATCATCACCTTCGTTGGGATCAACCAACTCACCTTCTATATCACCAAGTTCCTCTCCACTTTTATCATCTCATCAACATCATCAACAAATTCAACAAGAGAAACAAGCTGCTGCTACTACTAGTAATAGTAATAGTAATAGTAATAACACCACCTCTTCAGCACCATCATCTTCTCAACCTCAAAATAATAATAATAATAATAGTAATTTTAATAATGATTTCTCACCATCAGATTACTTTATTGCATCTATTGATTTAATGGGTATTAAATATTTATGGTCTATTGCATTGGATTCTATTAGTTTGGAATTAAGTGATTTGGCAATCAATACTCTAATCAATTTATATCAAAGTGGTGAAGGTCAGAAATCATCCAAATACAAAGAGGAATTTATTAAAATTTGTTTGGAAAACATTACAAAGAATCTTGATACCATGAGCTCTCCAACCCCTAGTATAGCAAGAGATTCGGCAATCAATAGAGTTTGTAGAGCATTGACAATGTTGAAAATATTTAAAAATGAACCAAAAAAAGATCCAAATACTCTAATCAATAGTAATAGTAATAATAGTAATAATAATAACAATAACAAAGCCAAAATATTTTCATTTCAACAACCATCAAATTTACCAAATGATAGACCATTAACTTATTTGGTAAAATTTGATAGAGGCGATGCATATACCATTGGTGATATCTATGGCACAGATACATTGAGAATGTTTAAGAGAAAGGTTGCAAACTTTTATGGTAATCCTAAACCATCTGTCAAATCTTTGAAAATCTATGTTGGTGATAAAGAATTTAAAGATGATGATAAAGCAATGGAAGATTATAAAATATTTGATTCAAATGGTCTTCAAATTTATCCTTTAATAGTTAAAAGAATTTTAAATAATAATACTACCAATAGCAATAGTAACGGTCAAGATAAAAAAGAAAAGAAATCTTTAACAATGACAACTAGTACAAATAAGGATCAAAAGAAAAAGAATGACAGCATTTCAAATGAACAAATTGAATCATTACAACTTGAAGAAGATGATGAAGAGATTGATGTGTTGGATGATACACCTATTGCCTCAATGGTAATAGAATCATTACAACATCAATTGGGTGGATTTGGTTTAATTGGTGATTTGCTATTAAGAAAAGTACAAACTGGTAATCCAAATTCAACAAAATCTAGTAAAATGAATAATTTGAAAAACAAAAATGAAGATTTGGTTGCCAATCTCTTAACCAAGACTTTATATTTTGAAAAATTATTCAATCTATTAAATCTTGATGACCCTTTGATTGCATCTGAAAAAGCATGGGATGTTTTATCAGATTTACCTTTTTCAGATAGACTATTAAAGGAAGCCAAATCTCTTCGTGATGATTTACCTCTCTTGTTTCCATCTCATTCAGTTTATAGAACTTTACATTCATTAAAATTATTAGAACATTTAATGATTGGTAATAATAATAATAATAGTTTAGATTATCAAAATATTAGTAATAATAATGATAAAAATAGTAATAATAGTAAATTAAATAATCAACAACCTTTTACACTTGGTAATAATAACAATAACATTGAAATATCACCAGAAGAATTTAAAAATAATTTCGTTAATTCAAAACAAGGTATTGAATATATTTTAAATATATTCACAAAAACACCAATTTCTTGTCAAAAAGGAACAATTAAATTGTTTGGATCAATATTGAAATTATTATCTTTTCTTACATTACAAAGTTTTAATCCTACATTGGAGAAACCAATCAAAACATTTGGTATGCAAAAAAAGAATTTAAAGAATCAAGAATCAATGTTAAAGTTTTACAATGTTGAATTTTTACTCAAATTATTTAATTTAATATCCACTGTTGTTATTCAAAAAGATAATAGTAATCAAAATAATAATCATTTATCTGAAGACATTCATATATTAATTCATTATGGTTTAGAGTTATTTACAACTATTATTTTGACTACTATTGATTCTGTTAAATCTCAACAACAGTCTGACAACACAGTCTCACAATCATCTTCATCTTCTAGTTTGTCATCCACAACTTCGTTTACACCAAGTTGTTCATCTTCGATAAAGATACTCAAGATATTGAAATGGTTTGATTGGGAACAATGGCTTAGATTGGTCTTGTTAGAGTGCTCTGATAGAAATATTCAAATCAAAACATCCAATGCCTTGTTAAACATTGCCACCAATTTCAAGATTTACGACCCAAGTATTCAAATTGATTTATCATTGTATTTCTTGTCGATCCTCTTGTCTTTTCTACCACAAATTAATCAATACTATTCCACTGCTGAACAGTATTTTTGTCTTTTGTCTGAATTACTCAATATTGGGTATCCTTCGAATAGCTCCATTGTTGCCGCCGCTGGCCATTCACCATTACCTTTATTGGATAACCACAAGAGAACATCATCATCGACATCATCATCCTCTTCCTCTTCACCACATTCAACCTCGTCTCTCGATCTCCAAGAGCAACATCCAAAAGATAAAGATGAATCATTAGATTTTGTCAAACATTTACTATCAAAGCTGATTCACGAACTAAAGAATATTCAGGCTAGAGAGGTGTTGAATGTCAATCTCAAGGATCACATATTGAATGGATTCCTCAATGTAATTAGAAATCTAGTAAAAAGAAGACCATCACTTAAACAACTTTGTCAAGATAAAGAATTGGTAGAGTTTTTATTTACAAAATGTCTCTTCCAAACACCAGTGGCCAACGATCATCATGGCAGTTTGGATCAGCCACCGCTATGCAAGGTAAAGGAATCTAGAATATCTTGTTTTAGATTACTCACTGAACTATGCAGAAATGATCATACTATATTTTACAAGGTTGTTGACTTGATAACCAATGAAATTGATTCCATTGAAACTGTTGACGATTGGAATTATTCTCCACTTGAAAAAGAGAAATCTGTCTTTGGCTACGTAGGTCTCAAGAATCAAGGTGCAACATGTTATATGAATTCAATCTTACAACAACTCTATTATTCACCCCTCTGTAAAGGTATAACATCATTATCCTTGCCTCCATTAATTAATCCTTCTGTATCTCAAGAATTCCAAATTAGTAGTAACAATAGTAATAGTAATAGTAAAGATAATACAGATAAAACAATGATTGAGCAACAAAAAAGAAATGAAGATATTATACTACTTACTCAATTACAACTACTATTTGTATACTTGCAAGAAAGTAGTAAGAAATATTATGATCCTTATTTCTTTTGTCGTTCAATCAAGAGTTATAATGGTGCGCCTATCAATCTCAGTATTCAAATGGATGCCTATGAATTTTTGTTTACCTTGTTGGAGAAACTAGAGGATGCATTGAAAAAGTTGGCTCCCCAAGACAAAGATATATTAAAAGAAACATTTGGCGGCACATTGGCAAATCAAATCATTAGTAAGGAATGTACTCATAGATCAACTAGAGAGGAACCATTCTTTTCCGTATCTGTAGACATCAAAAACAAGAAATCAATCATTGATTCATTTTATGCATTTATCGATGAAGATAATCTTGTTGGTGATAACAAATATAAATGTGAATCTTGTGATTCTAGAGTCGATGCCATTAAACGTACCCTCATTGATAGACTACCAAACACTTTGGTTGTTCAATTAAAACGTTTTGAATATGATTTGGATAATATGCGAAATAACAAATTGAATGACTATATTGAATTCCCAACTCTATTAGATATAGAACCATTTACTTTGGATTTTGCAGAGAAAAAAGATAAAAAGAATGATAATAATAATAATAATAATGATAATAGTAATAACAATGGTACAGATAATAATGAAATACCTAAGGAAAAGGAAAAAGAAAAACAAAATTATAAATATATTCTTACAGGTATTATATTACATCAAGGTACAGCAGACTATGGTCATTATATTTCATTGATTCGTGATAAAAATGGATATTGGTTTGAATTAAATGATACATTGGTTCAACCTTATGATTGGAACAGAATCCCTATAGATTGTTTTGGTGGTTTTGATGAAGTTAGAGAATTGGATAAAGATACTCAAAAATATGTAAATGTTAAAAGACCAAAAACTTGTAATGCCTACATGTTGTTTTATACCAAATATCAAGATTACAGCTGTAATACATTGGTTAAATCACCTTCATCATCAACAACATCAACAACATCAACAATATCAAAAGAACCATTAAATATAGTTTGGAAAGAAAATCATACTTATCTTAAAGAGAAATTCTTGTTTGATTTAGAATTTGGTTCATTTGTATGGGATATTGTCAATCTTTACCATAATCCAACATTTAACCCACTCACTCCCTATCCAATCATTTTGCCAAACGACAACTCTTTAGAGTACAAAGAATCCATTTTTGCCAGTATTAAGTTGTCGACCAAATTTTTAATTGATATCTATTCTCACTCTAAAGAAAAGAGATTGATTGATGTTTGGGGATACCATATCAAACGTTTGCTCCGTGAATCTGTTGATGGCGCCGAATGGTTTTTAAACTTTTTCACTGAAAACAAACTCTTGTTAAAGAGTCTATTGGTGTCTTGTGTGTTTGATAATACAAAGAGTGTACTTGTCGATATTATCACCTATGCCGTATTGATTCGAAAGAATATTGAACCAGCAAATAGAGAGAAATGCATCCCATCCATTCTCAATCTATGCAATACTCTAATGACCATAGTAAAATGTTATAAAGATCACTCTCGAAGAGCTGTTCAAAAGCTATTCCAACTTTTGATAAACATTGTCCAACATGCCGAAAATGAAAGAGAATATCTATTGGAAAAAGGTATCATTTCTAAATTAATAGACACCTTTATTGGTACCTATATCCTTTCGACTCCCGGTAGTTATTCCTCTTCCTCTCCTTTTAGTAGTGGCATGAATAGCAATAGTAGTAGTAACAACAATGGCAATGGTAATCAAAATAACAATATCAATACATTGAATCAATTACCTGAACAAAACAAAATACTTGATTTAATTAGTTTCTTGGTTAGATTCTCACAAGTTTCCAATGAGTCTGTATTACAACCTTCTCAACTCAACAATTATCCCTCTGAAAAAGATCGTTCCAAACCTCGTATTCATATCTTTAGAAACAACTATTTAACCGATGACACTAGTATCGCTGCCATTATACCTTCTACTAGCTCCACTAGAACAAATGTCGGTTTTAATCAATTGCCTCTCACCTATTCTAGTAATACCATCTATACTTTTTCAGAAAGTACATTTATCTCTATTCTATCAAAAGCTTTTCTTATAAAAGCAATCAAAGAGAATGGGTGGTTTGATAGTATTCGTTCAATGATTAAACATCTTTGCTGGGAAAACAAGATGATTAGTAGTCATTTCCTAAATGTAATCAAAGAGACTCTATTGAAATCTCATGCTCAACTCTATATCAATATCTTGTCTTGTTTAAATTGTCTCTTGGAAATGCAAGATTCCATCGCCACCTGGAGAATTGAAAATTTTATGAGCTCTCTCATCAAGTTGCCAGACAATATGATTTACAATCAAGAAGGTCATGATGTATTTTTAATTTATCTTGGTAAAATAACTGGTACGACAAATCTAAGTTCCTCAAAATTTGATGTCTCTCATTATCACACTATCAATACAACAGAGTTTACCATGTTTGTCAAGAAAAATAAGGATGCCATCAGTAAAACTTTAAAAGATTCTTTTTATAGAAATTAAATCTTAATAAACTTTTTTTTTTATTTACAGAACTTTACAAACATTGATAGACTTCGTATTCTTTGATAATAAAATCTTTGGATGGTGTCAATGTAGAATTACCTTTAAATGTTGTGTCAATAAATTTATAGGGAAAGTTTTGGATTACCAAAAATCATGAAATCTAAAGTAAAAATGGGACCCAGTTAACGAAACCACCAATACAATTATCCTCTGTAGTAATATATTTCGTGGTTTATTTGATTCCTTATTTCCCAACATGAAAATGAAACATTTTTTACCATAATAGTCATTATTTTATCATCAAAATCATTCTCTGATGCCTATTAAAATTGAATTTGGTTACTAATTAAAAAAAAAAAATATTTAGACGTCAACGATGCGGAAAAGGAGTGTGAAGAATTATATAACTCTTTCCAGGCTAGACTCGATGAAAAATTACAAGAGACCAGCGAAGTTGATCGACTCAGGGATAAGATAGAGAGCGATGCCGTAACAATCAGAAAGTTGAAAGCTTCAAATGAGGCCGTTATTAAAACCGCCGCTGCACAAATAACAAAATTAGAGTATGATATTACTAATTTGAAAGATCAAAATCTGACTGTGGTCAATGACAGATTAAACAAAAAAGAAATGGAGCTCACCGACTTGGCTACTCAAAGTCGAGAAGAAATTAGGAATATCCAGGAAAGATTTAATGAAAGGGGATCGGAAATTAAGAAATTGGAAATTCGAAACCAAGAAGAAGTACAAGCACTTCAAACGGAATTAGAAACTGCAAATTCAGTCAATAGTGGATTCGACCAACATGTCAGGGAGCAGATTGATGAACTTGAAATGGTTAACAATGAAAAACTAGCCTATTTCAAAAAGAATAGAGAATTAGAAGCTGAAATCCTATTCTTAAGATCTACTCACTCTGGACCAACATCTCCTATTAGATCAAACAATAATATAAACTTGTCTGAATTTATCAACAATAATAACAACAGTAGTGATAATGTCAATAGCAATATTAGTAATGCACCAATTGTCAATCCTCTTTCAACATCAAAGTTGTTGAGCAGAAATGTTTCTTACTCTCCATCCAGTTTATCTAAAGAGAGAATCAACGAGAGGGGTATCAACCATCTTAAACAAATTTTAAAGGAAAAGGGCAAAATGATTAACCCGTGCTCCATCGCTATTAGTTTATATGAAGCTAGATCAGGTAATGTATCTGACTCGGACCAATAAAAACTATAGCACGGTTATTCTCGGACGAAAGAGTTGCGCATGAACTGAACTCTTTGGCAAGAAATGACTCCTTCACCTTGAAAGACCTGATCAAGATATTTTGGGATAACTATTTAGTTGACTTCAAAGAAACGATGCAAATAAAAATGGAAAAATTTAGATTTGGAGAAACCGCAAGCGAATTAGTAGCGAGAGACATCATCACAGACTACTGTCTCACTCAGGATTTAGCCCCAGTTCATCTGTACACCAAATTGGTAAACAACCTGCCAGATAACACACTGAAAGCAGCATTTTTGTCCTATCAACCAACAGAAGACTTAAGAAAGATAGACATCAGTGGCTCTGACGAGGTGAGAAGAGAGAAAATTATTTTAATGGTATGGACTGAAAATAAATTCTACCAATCAGCAAGACAATTATATCGACCTAGGTCATTGCTAAATATCAATCTATTAAATAAAGAGATGAAACTACAGAGTCACCCCGTTATATTAACTTTACCGATTCTCAATAAAACAACTAGTTTAGGGCGAAAATCAGGTTCGTTATATAATTGGAGTCAACCAAAAAGAGGATTTACCAAGTGGATGTCGTGGCATGGATTATCGACATGAACTATGATCTTATTTTGGGACCGATTTCCTGGCGATGAATGGTGTTCTGCTAGCCTTGCGCCCAATGCACCTTCCCATCTTTCCATTGGTATGGCTTATCATAAAGGTTCCCTTATCAAGAAAGGCATTCGAGTTCCTGTCGAGTGGTCCTCTCTATTTCCCAAGGCAAGTACTTATGTCTGTATGTGTGTCTGTATGTGTGTCTATATGTGTGTCTATATGTGTGTCTGTATGTGTGTCTGCATGTGTGTCTATATGTGTGTATGTACATGTACAGACACACGTACATGTACAGACACACGTACAGACACGCATGCAGACACACATACACATACAGTAGAATTAGGGTCAGTCCCAAAAATTATTACAGATGCATGTTTAGATTCACAGTTGGATAATACGACACCATCCCCAACAAACTCACCACTCCACAGTGAAATAGATATGGTCGTGGTGGATAGCGAATTTGATAAAAGGGATGTGGATGACGAGCCTACTTTAAAATTTCATCTATGCCATTGATGGATGAGATGGCATTGGTGTATTTTGGTTAAAAAAATTGCTCCCTCTCCGGGAATTGAACCCGGGCCTTTCGCGTGACAGGCGAAAATCCTCACCACTAGACCAAGAAGGAATTGTATGAAATTAGAAAAAAAATTATTTCATTTATTTCCCAAAAATATTCAAAACATGTGATTACCCTTCTTCAAAACCCCACCACCCCTCAAAAACATCTACAACACATTATTCAACAGACCAACATCATAGTCCCCACACCAGGCCAAGTAGAGATTATCCAAGCGCTTCAACCAAACGGAATGAAACACCTTCAAGAAGCCCTCGTCGCCACCAAAAACATCCAAGTGATCAAAGGAAGAGACCTTGTCTGGCGATATCTCCTCAAAGCTCTCCCAAGGGAACGCAGATTCCCATGTCCCCAATGCGGCCACCTCGATGAATCAGCTGCTCACACCTTCTTTAAATGCCCTTGGCTAGCCACAAATATCCTACCCATCGTCAACCCGATCCTCTCTGTTACCACTAACGCAACAATATCAGGTGAAAAAATACGAGAAATTCACCCTCTCACCACCAGCACAACTTCTTGAAAGAGAAATGAAAACCCTCCAGTTATCAGCACTCGAAAACC
>AJWJ01000632.1:0-12145 GCA_000277445.1 Polysphondylium violaceum | reverse complement strand
ATTGATGTGAAGATGAGGATGAGGATGATGTAGATTGTGAAGATAAAGATGAACCTGAATCAGAACTACTGCTCTCATAAGGAATTGATCCACGAGGAACAATGTATATTTCATTTGAATATAATTTTCCTCCATTTTCATCTTTAACAATTCTTAAATAAAATGGATAAAGTGATTGAACAGTTAAAGATAATTCAAAGTTTGTGTAATAATCAAAAGCTTGGGGTAAGTCGATAAAAGTTGATCCAAATTTGATTTGCACAGTTCCAGGTGTTTCCAAAGTACCCATTCTTCTGCCAGTGATTGTAAGTTTACTTGGGGTAGTTGTGATTTCATTCCATCCAAGTAAAAGGGGATTAAGGTTTATGACAGAGGAATCGACAAAATGTTGATAGTTTGCCTTGGCCAACTCATTGGACGAATAGCCAGCCATATTGAGTTGTTGATCAACCATACCATACACTGATAACAATACCATGCCTGGGTATCCAAATCCAATATCGGGATAGCATGATGCCATATAATCAATGGTAAATTCAGAGACCATCTGTTGGACTGTAGTTTTGCATGTATATCTTCCTCTTGGATTGTTTGCAGTACTCAGAGCTCTGTTCCCCGTGAACGTGGATAAATACACTATGGGTATGTGTCTGGTCGACAAAGGTGAATCGTCGTCCTTAACAGTAAAGAAAACATCAACGCTACGATTGAGACCAAATGTATTATAGTTGTCTGGTAACTTCACTATCCAAGAAGTGAGTTTTGGTGGTAAACCATCGGGATTACTTGCACAGGTTGATGCTTGTTGAGTGGCCACATCAAAATTTTTTGAAGCATAGGCATCTATCAACTTTTGATCGCCAATTGCGGACATAAGACCATCGCTATCAATAAGCAATGCATAAGAGATTATGTATGTCTGTGATCTACAATCTGGACCAGGTATCAAAGTAATGACATACTCTGCACTTGATTGATCAGGGCTAATATTGGTTGCATTAGCCATTGTAAACAGATATGTGAAGCCCACAGCATCAAGTTCACTTGTTATTCTGAATTCAGCGGTATTCAATGTTTTTCCTTTTGTCACAACAGTCACTGTCCAAACTAAGCTGTTAACCGAGCCCAATAATTGAACATCTGTGATCATAGGAGGCGTTTGATTTGCATCTATATAGTTGAAATGTATTAGTACGAGTACATATCTTATATCTAATTTCAACTCACCTGAATTCACTACAGTCAGAGAATAGGAAGGGCCAAAGGTATTGAGTAATTGATCCGATGTGAATATAGTAGGTGGTCTACCAAGATAAAAGTTTAGATTTCCACCATAGTATCCTTTGGGAACCCAGAATTGAATCTTAAACATCTGTTCGGCGCTGTCGTATGAATAAAAGTTAGCAGGATCATCAAGACTCTTGAGAATATTTGAAACGTCATTTATCAAAAATATGATTTGATTTCTAGGCCCTGCATTTGTAAAGTTGAAAAGCAATGTACATGCTTGACCTTGTGTTGTTGTGTCGACAAGAGCCGGAACGAATCTAAAGTATGTAATATCACTTGGTGAAATTGGGTCTATTGAAACAATGTATTAGTATTTATCGTTTGTTCAAGCATTCGTTAATCTAGCATACCCGCCAAAGAAGGTATTAATACACCATTGTGGAGCAACCTATTTGGATAGTTGAAAAAACTGTTTCCGGTATTATCCACAACGGCATAGTATGAAGTTATTTGACCATATCCTTGTACGAGCATCTCATAGTGTCCATCCAAAGGCGTTCCTTGAACAATGTCAGAGACTAAGAGATCTCTACCAAACCCGAAAGAGGCGACAGCAAAACCAGAAGAATCATCAGTAATATGGGCTCTCAGGACATAGGTGTGGTTATAGACATGAGTTAATGAAATGTTTTGAAGTGTAGGAGGGACCATATCCATCTGTGAGGGTGGAGATATATTAGTTACTATTCCTGGTGAAGTTACAAGATTGGCGATATTGACTGTGAGTTTGAGATAAGCATAATAATAACTCATCAAATCGGTCGAAGCAAATCTGTAGTTGTTGAGAGTGCCCGACAAGATCCCATATGGATATTTGATATCAAAATCTGTGGTATGGTCACCAAGTGTTGTTGTGATTTGGTAAAAGGTGTTTTCTAATACATCAAACTGGATCTCGAGCATCGAGCTGTTGAGCGATAAAAATACGTTTGAAAAAAGCTCTGGGAGATCGCCATTGGAAAGCATATTGTACCCCAATAGATATGGAGCACCGCTGCTCCAACCCATGAAATTGACTTGAAAGGTGTCACCTTGTGGTACATAAATTACTGGCATCGCCTTAATCAAAACCAAGGTGGAGGTCGTTGAGGATCCTGAGATTGGCATGACAGAGAATTGACTCAAACTTCCCTGTGAGGGGTTTTCATGGTCCAAATAGAGATACTTGTGTTCAATCGGTCCATTGACTTCGACCATCATAAAAACGGGGCCTTGGTACGCATGAAATGTCTTTCCAAATAAAGAGGCCGGGGCAACTAGAGTGTCAGAGTCTTGGATATCAATGAATAGCGCTATATCTAGATACCAGGTGTTGGAGGTCTCTGAGAGTCTGATGACTGGCTCATATTCCATGGTTCCCGGTGTTTGGACGAGCGATAGATAGATATATAAATCAAAAGAGGAGGGGTCATAGGAGCTTTGCTGCAACATGCAACTAAAGGACCCACCAACAGTGATTACTGAGGCCTGAAGGGTACTTTTTCTCTTGTAGCCCTCTACTCTCAACGAAAGCACATTGAGTTGTTTGCTTAACAGTGGCCCGATTTGATATAGGGTGACATCAAAAGAACTCGGGGCAGACTCGCAGATATAACCAGACTCTGGGGAAGTATACATTGATTCGGTTCCAGAAACTGTATTTTGGACCAAAAGCTTTACTTGATCTGATCCAAGTGGACATTTTAGTTCTATAGTATGATAGTAATCATAATCCCCAAAAGCCATAGGTAAAAGAGGCGGTGTTAAACTGCAATCGCTTCCATCGAGTAATAAATTGTATGGTATTGCATTCAAAATTGATGCACGAAAAGTAATTACACATTCATTATTGGCCGAATTGTAATATGTTTGTGATGTTTTTTCAAAAAAGAATACAGATGCTAATCGGTAATAATTAATATGAGTATTCTGATCAGTTTAGATATAAATCTATCATTACAAATACATACTAGGATAAGATTCTCTAATCAATAATAAACAGATAAAAATAAATAGATACAGTCGTGTTTTCATTGTGTGTGAAATGTTGCGCTGTGGGGGTTTGATTTTGACATGGATCAGGGAGAAGGTTCGTGGAAAAAAAGAATTAAATTTTTTTTTGTGCCCTCTGGATTTTTTGGGATTTTCAAAAATATCTTTTTTTTTCGGACAGAAAGCCTTCGGAGTTTTTTCCAATGCCCCACCACCCCCAAAAGATCTTGAAATCGATCAAATAATGAAAAGAGATAAAATAGATTCATACTTTTTCGTGTTTTGAGGTTATTTGTTGAATTGTGTGTTCTTTATTGAATTGTGTTGATAATATGCATTTGCGCGTAAAGTAAAACGGGTTAGACTTGGTATCTGTATAAATCAAGCTCACTAGACTCTAACTTTGACCATGGTTCTTGAGGATCTTTCACCAATTTCATTTCAACCTTTGTCTTCATAATGTCTATTTTACTATCTGCGATATTAAGAGTGCCTGCCAATTGATATACTTTTTTAAATACTTTATCGTTTGCAAGTTTTAAATCTACTGAAATCTGTATTGAGTGAAATAACAAGTTGGTTATTAATACTGCACAACCAAGGGACATGTAATACAATGATGACTTACATTCATATTATCTAAAAATTCAATTTTAGATTGATCTTTGTCCACACCTTTGGCATAGATTGTGAAAATAATGGCATCAAAGGATTGGTACCAGTCGTGACGACATTCGACAAAGTTGTCAGCCTATGAAACATATTGTTAGTATGGTGAGAGGACAAGCAAGCATAGATGGATGAATAAATACCTTTTTAGATGGGACAAAACGATGACGACCAGTTTTGCATCCCTTAACCTTTAAAAACTCTTCAAAAATGGCGTGTTTATATTTAGGACAACATGCCCACCATTTACTGGCCTCGTGAAACACAGGCTCACGATAATGGTAGACACATTGCTCAGTCTTTGATGACTCATCTTTATATACAGCTTTACAGCCATTTCTTGTGCACTGGGTGCCTGCTGTAATGACGGCGTCCTCTGGATCGTTTTCCTCGACGTATTCAGGTAATTGTATTGGCTCGTGCTTGGCCGAGCCCACAGGACCCGAGCTCTTGGGTTTAGTGGTGTTGCTGCCATCAGCAGATGGCTTACTGACGATAGGTTTGGGCACAAATTTATCGTCGTCTTTAGTCGACACAGGTGCTGTCTTTTTCTCTGTGACCTCTTTGACCTGGTGTCTGCCAGCAGAGCATCCAGCAATGGCTAAAAAGTCTTCGAAATCGATTACCTTTTTCGATGGACAACAACTCCAATATTTAAGACCATCTCTAAAGAGTGGATTGCCTGGATGATAGGTGCACTGATCGACAGTCTCTTCGGTAAACTCTTTTCCACATCCGTTATTTCCACATTTTCTAGTGGTAGCAGTAGTATTATTTGTATCTGTAGTTGTACTCATGTTTTTATATATCTATTTTGTGTGCGTCAAAATTTTCAATTAATTGATTTTTTTTCATTCTGAATTTTTTTTTTTTTTTTTTTTTGGGGGATCTTTAATTCGATATGAGAAGTTCAACACATACAGATAGATATCTGTATCTAGTGGTTGGGTCTTTTATTGTCCAACTAGGTACTATTTGGCCAGACAAATAAATGAGAGACTAAATAGTATCTCTTTTATTTACCTTACCAAGCAGTACTTATTCATATAATTTTAGGCACAACCACACACCCACACCCATCATAATTCAAACCAAATCGCAAAATATCATATGATTGGGGCTTTGACCAAATTAAATTAAATTTATTTTTTTTTAAATATTATTTCTAATATTCAGAAATCGGGTAAATATCCACTTTTTAAAAAAGTATGTAGATCTGGATCTGATTTACATTTATTATTTATTTGTACACACACATACACACAAATCACACAGACACACATAATACTAAATTTCACCCACCCCAAAATCAACACTCTCGTCATATCCCATTAATGGTTAATACATAGGTTACAAATCTACTTTGATTGTATACATTATTTATACACAACACTCTCACACTTTATACACTCTCACACACATACAATAAAAGGAGATTAGGATTATTAATTAATATTGTGTTACTACTACTACTACTACTATTATTCTTTATTCAAATAGTGTAAGAGTAACAATAAACATATAGTATATCATCAAATCATTACATACAGCACATAGCATAGAAAGAATGAGTATTATCAGTACTCGATTACTACAAGATGCAGAGATTGAAAACTATGGATCACCAATTCATATGGGCGAGTTGTTGGAACAGGTGAGATCTATTGTTGACAATTATACGGGTAAAACAACAACAACGACAACAACTACAACCACCACAACAACATCATCGTCATCGTCAACAACAACAAAATCCACATCATCATCATCATCATCATCGTCGCCATCGAGTCCTAGTAATGCTCGTTCAATTTCGATAGGAACATCGCCAAAATCAGTGTCGCCCAGTGTTAATAGTAATAGTAGTAGCAGTCCATCAGCAATCAATAGACCTACCTTTGGCCAAAATACCCTCATCAAGCCATCAGAGAGATTTCAATTAAATAAGCAAAGTCTGTCAAACACAAGTGCACCTGCCAATTTAAATAGTAATATAAATAATAGTAGGAACGATAGTGACAACAACAATAATAACAACAATAAATGGATACCATCACAACAACAACAAAAACAAATTGAAAAGGCAAAGAATCCAATTGAATCTAGCTTTATTGATGTAAAGTCGATTGGGTTAAAGGAACTGTCGATGCTGTTGAATAGAAGAAGAGAAGGATCTATACATATACAGGCCATTAAACAAATATCCAATCTCTATGATCAGTCGTGCAAAATGGAGTCTTTCAAGGCGAGCTTTCTCGACCAGGTGGTGCAGGGAACAACCCTCAGATCTTTGTTGGCTTATCTGACAAACAAAGCGCCATCGACAACAAACTCTTTTGAGTTTGAGTCGCAATTGGAGTCGATTAAACTGATTGCTCGCTTGACAGAGAATGACGTGATAAAGACATTTATCAAGCAGACCGGTGACATAGCGTTGATTGTCAATGTCCTGCACTGGTCGCACAACAGCCTTGCGTTCAATGTCTACAACCACCACCTTATCACCCTCGTTTGCAATCTCGCCACCCACGAGTCGTGTGCCTCGATCCTCAGAAAGAATGGCGCCATTCAGCCGCTGTTTACCATCTCGTGCAATCAGAACCTCACCAACGACATACGAATCAAGGCCCTTAACACACTGATCATCTTTAGCAGTTACTCAGACCCCAAGATCAGCGAGACCATCGTTGATACCAAGTCGTCGTTGTGTGCCATCTTTGACCAGATCGTGCACTATCAGTCAGAGATCAACAACCCGCGATTGGTACTCAGCGAGTCTTTGTCAATCAAGTTCCTTGATCTCCTCTACCAGGTCTCTGATTGCCCTAAAACACGTGCCCTTGCGCACGAGTGTGGCGTCGAGGCCCTGGTGCAGTTTATCAGAAACTCTGACATCTACCCCGCAGAGCTCAACACGGGAAACTACTACAGAACCGCCAACACGGCCAAAGAGGACCAAGTCGTGTGCCACCGATCGCTCTTTCTCTCCAAGGTCCTCCAATGTCTCGAGAAGCTCGCCAAACACGACCTCAACCGAGCCAAGATCGGCAGCCAATGCACCATTGGCATTCTCTCGTTCCTCAAGCCCCTCTACAACATCCCCCGCGACATATTCCGATGGAACACCACCATCTTGGAGCGCATCATCAAACTGGCCTTCCAAGTGCTCCAAGACGACACATGCAAACAGATATTTGTGGAAAAAGACGGATGCAAGAGTATGGTGTTTATGGTGCAGTCCGAGTTCTTTTCCTCGTCCATCCTCCTCTCTTGCGCTCAGGTGTTGGGACAGATTGTCACACCAAGTCTCACGACCAGCACCAAACGAGTACCACAGTCGTCCAGAATCTTCTACTCTGTCGACAAGATCATGGGCAATGATGTCATTCCCTCTCTGATTAAACTATTTAAATCCTACCCCGACGAGAAAATGCTCCAACTCCTCTTGTGCAAAGTATTCAAAAACCTCGGCTCCACCGATGACAATAAGCAAACCATTTTCTCTGAGGGTGGTATTCAATTACTTCACATCTTTTTAACTAGCACCGATAATGAAGTTGTTTCAAACTCTCTTGATACCCTCGCTGTTTTATCATTAAATAGTAAGTCTATGAATATCCCAACATTAACTCCATGACTCAATATACTAACATTATAATCCAATAGAATTTATTCGAAGAGTGTTGAGACTACTAGGTACAATACCAATTATGATTGAAAAGTTGACAACATCAAACAAGTCCATCCAAAAGAACTCAATGTTGAATATTTTAAATATGTCAATTGATGAGGAATGTATTGATGTTTTGTATAATTCACTTGAACCAAATACTCTTAGTTCTTTACTATATATCAATGATAGTGATATTCAAATTGCTGTTGTTAAAACAATTGGAAATTTAATTGATAATGGTAAATTTATTATTTATTTATTATTCACGATATCTATGTAAAAGTTTATATTAATATCCAATTAAAATCAATTTAGATATCTATTTGGAAAAGTTTATTACCAAAGGGGGTGGCATTCCATCTTTATTAAATTCTCTTTATTCAAATAATGAAAACCTTCAATTTGAAGTCCTTACTGTATTAAATAAAACATTACAATCAAGTATGTATAATATTAATAATAGTAATAATAATTTATACTAATGGTATGAAAAATAATATTAAAGAAATTGCACAAGAGGCTATTATTAATGGTGGAATTATTGAAAAGTTGAAGAAACTTTCAACTCATGGTATGTATAATTATTGATTCTATTGTTTTTAATTTATAATTTATTAATATTTCAATTTCTCATTAGAAAATGTAACAAAGAATGGATCCATTTTAATTCAACCATTTAAATCTGTATTAATATCAGTAAAAACTATACCACAAAGTGTAGTAATTACCAATAGTCCAATCATTCCACCCACTTCATCTTCATCCTCCTCTTCTTCACAAGCACATGCACAAGTACAGGTTCAAAACTCTAATCATGGATCTGCGTATAGTTCAACTCAAAGCTCTGCTCATAGTTCAACTCAAAGCTCACCAAATTTAGTTAAAAGAGCCGTAAACTCTCAACCCTCCATTTCACCTCCCCAGACACCAATCATAAACAATCAGCCAACACCATCATCACCATCACCATCACCTAGACAACAACTAGGCAATAATACACCAACAACAAAATCATTACCAGATTTTACAAAACTATCAACTATTTTATCAAGATTAAATGAAACTCAATTAAGAGATGTAATTGTGGAACTAATCAAGCAAGATACCAATATTTATGATTTATTACCCAATTCAATTAGAGGTGTTTTGACTGGAAACAAATTACCTTTTCCTTCTGTCCCAACACCAGCACCATCATCATCATCATTATCGTCAGCTTCGTCTACTCCACCAACACCAACCACTAAAAATATTCCCGCACCACCTCCTCCTCCACCTACAGCTTTAGCAGCAGTTCAAGGATCGTTGGCTTTTGATATCTCAAACTCACCTGTACTATTAAAAAGAACAAATAATCCAACACCAATTCCCGAACCTGGTACTAAAAAGAGAACTAGTTACAATAACTTGGATCCAAACCTTTCGTCTGGATTCTCTAGTCTCATGCAAGAGCTTCAAAGTAAAGTTGGCACCAACAAATTGAATCTCAAACACATAGACACTCAACAAGAGATTGAAAACCGTAGAAAAGATCAACTAATGAAGAAAACAAATTGTATACTCAAAGATATCGTCAACAATGCCAACAAACGAAAAGACAACCAAATCAAAAACAAAAAGACTCTGGTCGACTCTAGTGTGCTACAAGGCATGCGAATATGGAAAAAAGACTTTAATCTCTGGAAACAAGAGATCCAAACTCTTTTCAAGAGATATGAGATCCTATTGATTTTAATTTTCAAGGTGTTGGACAACATCGATGATTTCTCTTTTAAAGAGGCTTTGGAAATCACTGGAATGGATGATGAAAAGCTTTCTCAATGTCTCTTGAGAATTGGTTTCAACATTAAATCAAATACATATATTTTATCAGGTCAAGAACAACCACAAGAAATTAATGATTTTATTTCAATTATTAAACCAACTGGTATTCCAATTAAATTACTTTTATCGACAATTATTGAATTTATGAAATAGTCATAATAATAAAATCCAAATTTTATTTATTTATTAAAAATGAAAATTTTAAAGCTCTATTTTAGTATCATGAGAAAAAATAAAATCAAAAATAAAGGAACCACATTCATGATATTTTGTTTTATTTTTTAGTAGATATTTATTCTAAAAAATAGATATTTTGTAAAAAAAAAAAAGGTGATCGCAGTCGAAATAAAATGGCACACATACTCTCACATGCACTTTAGTACAATGAATAGAGCGGTGTTTTTATTTCTTTTTATATCTTTGATTTATACACAAACTATAAATGGTCAAAGTACGTAGTATTATATTCAAATCCTAACAAATAATGAGATCTAACCATTGTCAACACTAATCTTAAACTAGAACCTAAGTTTGGGTATGCTGGTGTGAATGAAAAATATGCTGAGGTGTCTTCATCACAATGTACATTAGACTTGGCTGTTTCATTAGAGAATGGGCCTTACACCGAAATTACTGTGCAAAACTTTGCAACACAAATATCATCAAATTCTCTTAAAGATGGATATCGATACTTTATCTTAAATGTTATCGTACCCTTAGGTGAAGGGGTCATAGATTTAGTATTAGAAACAACAGATACTTTGGAAACATTCTTGTATCCTAACGTAGCAAAATACAATTGTTCAGTAGCACCCACACTAGTGGCTGATACATTTAATTATCACAAAATATTTCCCTACACTAAAAATAAAATACCTCTCAGATTGGTTGGATATAATAGAATTTCGTCATTACAAATAACATCCAGTGCTCAATCCCCATACACTATAATCGGTTTAGCCCAAGACCCTTATGATTTATCTTTATTTTATATCTCAACCTCTTTAAGATCAGATACCTCAAATTTTCCAAAATCATTCACAGTCACAATTACGGAAACATCAGACCCTTCAAATACTCTTACACTTGATTATGATATCTCTTTTAAAGGTAAATTTAACGATTATTTTTCTATTTAAATCATGACACTAATCCATTAATATAACCATAGATTTCCAAATTTCAAATATTTCCCCAATGATTTACCCAAATCCTGATCTATTGAACCCAATTAAAACATCATGTTTTTCCATATTTGTTATAGAGGGTGATATGAAAAATCAAGTAATTCAAACAGTCGCAGTAACACCATCATCACTAATGATCAGCTCTAAAATGCTACGAGTCAAAGGAAATGATCTAGACTGTACAGTCTTTCTTATTTCAAAAGTTAACTTTATAACTTATAATGACCCACTAAATATTCATATCTATGGGTACCAAAACTTTTTTATTGATAGCTTTACTGTAGTTTGGCCAAGTAGACCATCCAATGTATTTAGTAATCCTGTATTTGATATTTATAAAGCAGATTTTGATTTACCAAATTTGGGTGATATTAAATGGACATACACCTTTAATCCAATCTATTATCCTTTCACCCCCAGTTTCTCAAGTCTTTATAATGATGGTAACAATGAATATCCCTTTGGAATAGCCAGCGGAAACTTGAATGTATTTCAAACCATAATCACAGAGTACTTTGAAAGCTATCTGCCAGACCTGAGTCAAAGTTTAGAAACGGATGGAACAATATTATTTATGGGTCTAGGAAATACACAGATTGATTCAACACCACCACTTATTCATAATATTACGTTTACAAAAGTACCAGGAGCTCCATATTACCATGTACGAGTTCATGTTACTGATGATCTTTCTGGATTTTATAAAATAGTTTTTGGCCAATTTGATACTGAAACTTTATACTATTTTAACAATCTTGGGGACGATATTTATGAAGGAGTTTTTCGACAAACTTACTCTTTACTCTATATTTTCGATAGAGCGGGGAATTCACAAAGACATGCTTTTTACTTACCAAATGGTGTAGCTCTTCCTGAAAATGGTAATTATTATTATTAAATTATCATTTGTGATATATTAACTCAATTATACTTTAAGCACGTTTTACAACAAATATGATTACACATTTTAGATTTGCTTCACCAGTAGTAGATTTGCAAAATAGTGGCTTTAACAATACATTATATTTCAATTACACTGGAGCTGGTATTGGGAATGGGGTCATATTTGTTTTAGATACTAAAGAGTTTTTGGATTTGCCAAGTATTAGTAATAATCCTACCATGTATGATTATGATCCAGAATTAAAAATGTATAAAATCGATTTTTATATGGAGCAAGGTCTATATGCCCAAAATGTTTCCTATCTTTTTGGTAGTGTGTATAATCCCTACAGTGATGAACAACTAATCCCTATACTTGGGGATAGTGCTGTTTTAACTATTGTGAATAATTGTAAAATATCTAAATTTTATTATATATTAAATTTTTATTTTAGAATTTGTATTCTAATATTAGAACTTTACATATAGATGCCAATCAGATCCCTCCAATTATTACAAGTATTTCGCAATACCCTGCTCCTATGAATCAAATTAACAATCAATTAGAAACATTAGATATTGGATGGACTATTGAGATTGATACTCAATCCCGATATTTAGCATTTGCACAATTTAATGTCACAAGTGA
>AJWJ01000631.1:0-12156 GCA_000277445.1 Polysphondylium violaceum | reverse complement strand
TATACGTGTATTTATATTAAACGGCTATAATGATACTAAATGGCACCAACATTTAGGCTATCCATTGTTTTGCAAAATGTAGATCTAATTCCTTAATTAATAATCATATCTCATTTTTTATTAATTTATGTTCTAAAGCCATTGATGCAATAAATTAATGGAATTATTTTTAGTATTGGTGAGAGTTTAGCACTTTTCAAAGAAAAAGGATTTGATCATATTGTTAAATAAAAACTAAATGTATTTTTTCAAAACTACACTAAAAAAAAAGGTAGTCTATGTCTATAGGAACAATTTAAAAATGTTTCAATTATTTTTTTTATTCATGTACACTCTAGTGAAGCATACATATTTACTATTCTTTTTTGATGAATAATTGGCAATTAATCAAAAATTTTTAAATTGTCAATAAATTCCGCTCAATTTTAATATATCTATGAAAATTTAAGCAGAATTGTAAGATATTTATCCCTCAGTAAAAAAATTATAGTTAAAAATTTAGAGTTTTTATCCTATATCTTCCAAAACAATTCACAAAAAAAAAAAAAAAAAAAAATTTGTAAAATTTGACCACCTTGCATATCATTGTTGTTTTTTTCAATAAAACAAACAACCCCTACTGGTATTAGTCACTATGTTATATTAACCCTTAGTCATAGAATCATGATTCACTATTAAAAAGCAATAAATACATGATTTACATTTCATTATCAACTACTATAAATAAAAAATATGAATTCATTCTTTTTTTTAAAATTTACAAAAAACTATTATTATCATTATCACACCATTGTTATATCTTTGTTTTTACAACACTTTATCATCTTTTATACTCACTCTAACAACATTACACTACAATAACTACAGCAACAACCACAACGACAACACTATTTTAAAAATGTTTTTTTTCGATTGGATTTCATGGTTATTAAATTGGTTTGGTTTAGCAAATTTAAAGGCAAACATAGCTATTTTGGGTCTTGGTAATGCTGGTAAAACTACATTATTGTATGTCTCTCTATATATATTCTCAGCAATCTACTATACATATTAACATTTACAATACAATGAATCTCTTACATTTTACAGACACAGATTCAGTACTGAAAGATTATCAGCACATCCACCTACACTGAGACCCAATAGTCATTCATTTGTAAGTGTCTGAGAATATTTATATAGAGAGACATTGATTTTAATTCAAATATATATTGTTTATAGAGTATAGGCAATGTTAATTTTAATGCACATGATCTTGGTGGTCAACAAAATATGAGATATCTTTGGAGAAACTATATTCCAGACAACAAAACTATCATTATCTTTATGGTTGATTCAACAGATTTCAATTCCATTGGTGAGTCTAAATCAGAGATTCATGATCTTTTACAAGACCAAAATCTAGAGAATTCTCATTTTCTTATTTTAGGTTCTAAAATAGATGTTAAAGTAAGTGTTGTTGTTTGTTGTTGTTTTCCTCTATTATGTATCTATATTAACCATTATTATTTATTCACCCCTTTTTCATCATCATAATAGTCACATTATAGCAAAGAACAATTAATTCAAGCATTAGATTTACAACCTTATTTTTATCAAAACCCTCAACCTAAAAACATTAATATGGTTATGATTTCGTCTGTTACCAAAGAAGGTTTCGCAGAGATGGGAAAGATATTGAGAGATACTGCTGAATCTCTAAATAAATAAATAAATAAATAAATATCTGTGCTATTATTAAACTATATAACTATAACTTATTTGTCAAAAGACCAAGTAGGAAAAGTGTAGGTATACTGATTTATCATCCAATAAGTTTAGGTTTTAATATACTATCAATTTAAACTTTGGCTTGTGTACGTTATACTACAATCTACTCGTGATAAATCAATATCAACAAGTTATTTGTCTTCGAGGATACAAGTGTATCAGTTTTGTAATGTTTTTTCCCTCCTTTTTTCAAATTTTTTTTCCCGCTTTTTTTTTTTTCATTTTTTCAAAATTTTTTTTTATTTGATCTACACACTGGAATTAACAGTTAGAATCTAAAACAAGAGTATAGACAGACAAACACACATTAACAGATATTCTTTTGTATATTCTATTTGTATATGTCGTTTATGTGATCAATACCACTTTTTAACAAAACAACAATCAATACATATTTGCCAAGAATAATAAACAACAACAACAACAACAAACTAGATCATTTAAAATCATTTATAGATTCCAAAATGTCTATTCCACCATTGGGTGATATAACAGATAACTTTACCAATACAAGTAATATTACTGATGCATTTGCTGGTGCAAATTCAAGAAAGGTATGTATCACATATTAACAGATGGACATTTGGTCGATAGTTATATTAATAAAATAATAATGATGGCCCTATTGTTAGAGCAAGGCTCCCTTTAATAGACGTAGTGGTGCTCGTTCACTTGTAAAGAGAGCTATCAGTTCTAAAGAAGATGATACCTTTCAACAATTTTTAGCAAATTTTGGTTCAAACCAAAATAATACTCCATCAATAATAGCTGAAATATTATCATCAACACAAGATACAACATCAGATAATAATAGTAATAATAAAGCAGAAGCAGTAGCAACAACAGCAGATATAGATCCATCCTCTACAACAATTCATAGTACACCAAGAGTAAAAAAACAAAAAGAAGAAGAGGATCAACAACAACATCATCAATTGGCAGAACCTATGAAAACCCCAACCAAAGAAGTAGAGGAAGTAAATGATAGCTTTTTTGATTTCCAAGAAACTCCTAAAACACCAAAGAATAAATCACAACAACAACACGATACAAAGCAAGTACTGGACTCACCATTTAAATCACCAACTCCAAAGAAATCAGCACAAAAGAAAAAACAAGAGCAACAGCCACCTATGCCTCTAGTATCACCAATTAAAACACCTACTAAACTTAATCAAAAACAGCAACAACCACAATCATCAGTAAAGAAAAACAACAATGTTGTTTATGAAAAACATTTAGATAATCTGGAAAAACAAAAAAAACTCAAAGAACAGGAAGAGTTGCAAAGATTAAAGAATGAAAAAGAAACTGATGAACAAATAGTTGAAAGGATTAGAAAGACAAGTCAAGAAGCCTATACTGCCAAACTAAGAGAGATTCAAAAGAAACAACAAGAAAGACAAAACAAATTTAGAGAAATACAACCTCTTGACTCTTTTAATCAACAATTTGAAAAGGAAAAGAAAAAAATATTAGATTCTTTGACTACTTTGGTGCCAACAGCCCCTGATTTATCTGTACCAAACAGTAAAAATACAGCAACAACAGCAACAGCACCAACAACAAATCAAAATAGATTTATACCACCACCCCATGATGAAACCGATATTAATATATTTAAAGATGTTACAACGATTTCTAATCAAATTCAACAAAGAAGAACATCAACAACACCAGCATCCAAGTCTAGTAATATATTATTCACTCCACCTCCTCCTGTATCACCTTTTTTCAAATTTGAACAACTTGTAAATAGAACACCAAATACTACCGCTGCAACTCTTCTTGCTCATAATACACTTAAAAATAGTAACAATATCAACAACATCGACAACAATAATAATATATTCAATAGTAACCATAAAAATAAATTGGATATCAACCTATGTGATGTATCTGCTATTGGTGGCATACCCAAATCAAATCTTAAACCAGTAAACGCACCACCAACAACAATTAAGAAAACGACGACATTTGCTGATCATATAGCAGTATCAACAAATAATAGTAATCAAAATAATCATAACAACTATTATAATAACCAAAACAATAATAACAATAGTGTTTATCAATATCCACATGAAGAATCATTTACAGATGAAACATCTGATTTTTCAAAGAGTAGATTATTTCAAGAAGATAGTGATATTGAACATGAAGTCACTCCTAATCCTGCAAAAAAGATCAAAAAAAAGAATATCATACCTATAACAAATAATAATAATAATAATAATAATAATAAGATCTTAAAGAATAAAAGTAGCAGTAATAGTAACAATAACAATAAAGTTAATAATAGCAATAAGATCAATAGCAAAAACAATATTAATAATACTAATAATAATAAGAATGACAATAGTAAAAAGATCAAAAAAGGAGGTATTGTAAATAAAGCTAGAACTGCTAGAAGAGGTGTTTTAGACTCTGAAGATGAAGATCAAGATGAACCCAATTATGAAGATGATCTTATCAAATTTGATGATAATGAAACTGATGATAAAAAGGATAAAGCTAAACAACACAAACATAATCATCAACAACATCAACAACAACAACAACAACAAAAACAAAAACAAAAGAAAATTGAAGATGAAGTTGTATCAGAAACTGAAGTTGAATATGATAACGATATAACAGTATATCCATCAACTAAAAAGAAAAAGCAGAAATCAATAATACCATCACCTTCTTGTTCACCTGTCGTATATAAACCAAATATTAAACTATTTGATAGTTTTATAGATGATTCAAATACTCCATCACCCATCATTAATAGTAAGAATAGTAATAATAGTCGTAAAAATATATTATCTCCTGTCAAACAAAATTCAAAGGAAAAGCAAACAAAATCACAACAACAAACAACATCAAATCATAGAGATTATGAATATGAAACCAATTTTGGAGGTGTTTATCGGGATAGTGATGATGAATATAATAATAATAATAATAATAAGAGTAAAAATAAGAATAAGAATAATAAAAACTACTATCAAGACGAAGAGGAAGAAGAAGAAGATAATGTATATAATGAAAGAGAAAGACTAAAGAAAGAAAAGGAAAAGAAACAGTTGGAGAAAAAACGTCAAGAAGAGAGAGAAAGAGCAGAGAGAGAGGAAGAAAAGAAACGTATTGAACAAGAAAAAAGACGTGTGCAATCTAAAGCCACTACCAATACCTCTTCAAAATCAACTACGAGTAGTAAAAGAGTATTTGTAGATCTAGATGAAGATTATCAAGAAGAGGAAGATCAAGAAGAGGAAGAAGAAACTGATTATTATGAAGATGATGTAGCACCAGAAGAGAATGAGGATGAGGATGACTTTGAAGAAACATTTGCCAACTCTAAATATGCCAAAGGTGGTAGTGGTAGAGGTCGTAAAGGCGCTACAACTACTAAATCAGATACAGCATTAAAGAAAAGAAAAGGCTCTGATGATGTCGATGAAAAAGATCATCCAAAAAGAAAGAGAAATACATTGCCAAAAGTTGATAGCGATTTCTCACCTTCTCCAGTCATGTTTGTTCCAACTAGTAAGTTATTATTATTATTATTTTTTATACATATATAAAAATGATCATTTTACTAACCAATACAATTGTGTAGCGCAAAGAGGTAAAAGAACTAGAATTCCAGTTGTTAGAACATGGGCAGGTGAAAAGGTTACCTATGTCAAAGATAAAGCAAGTGGACTAGAAACCTATTCTCATGTAGATCTTAGAGATGCTCCCACTCCTCCGATAGCTAAAAGATCTGCTAAAAAACCTGCTGCAAAAAGAAAGAAATAATAATAATAATAATAATAATACAAACATACAGTCATTGATTACTACATGTGTATCTTTAAACGATTGATTTTATATTTGTAATATAAAATATCGATATCCCCATTGTATAAATAAATTCAATTTTAATTTAAATCATCTTATTTATCTATCTAACACTATCTATATACATTTTATTTGTTTTCAAAGTATGGACGTAATTCATTTGCTTCCTTTTCCATTTCATCATAGCTTCTTGGTTGTCTATCTTTTTCAATCTATTCATTAAAAGCTATTAGCATTATGAAAATGAGTATCTACCTAATCAATCACAATCTTACCTCTGCATAAATTTCATCGTTGTTTTCAAAATCTTTAACTTTTCTTGGAATGATATGAACATGTACATGCTCTACAGTTTGACCTGCTTCTTTTCCATCCTAAATATGTTGTTAGTCTATCTATATCTATCCATCTATCTTGTTGACACTTACTTGTATAGCAAAAGTAACACTGTTACCTTTAAAATGATCTTCAATCACTACAGATATCTTTTGAGCACTTATCCATAAATCAGAGACCTCTTCTTTAGTTAAATCTTTAAATCTTGGAACTATTCTTTTTGGACATACTAATACATGACCTAATAATAGTGTTGGGAATATTAGCTAAACACTATTCTTATTCTCATCTCTGGTAACATACAGCACACTTACCTGGTAAAACTGGTTTTAAATTTACAAGAGCAAATGAAAGCTCTGATGTGAAAAAGATTTCAGATTGACGAATGATATATTGTCCAAAATAAGTTGTTGCCATGTTTATATCTAGATCAATGACTTTGGGAAACTGCGAAATGATTTATAGAAAAAAAAAAATTAAAATTTATTAAATAAGTGATTTTTTTCATTTGCGCGCATATGAAAAAGTAGCGAGGTTGGCCCCAAAATCACTACACACAAAACACATATGGAATGAAAGAATATGGCATAGTCAAACTAAAAACCCAAATCATCAATACCTTGAATAATCTTATTTATACAAGGATTACAATAACGATTTCCACTAATGACCTGAGGATTCTTTTCCAATACCTTTTCACAAGACGAACATCTTCTGTTTTTTTGTTTGAGTGTTTGATAGTCTTTTTCACAGTGTTCGCAATGAATTCTATCTTTTTTACCCTTGATGTAGGGTGCATTGAGCTCAATGGCTTTGCAACAACCTGTACACGATAGATTTTCATTTGAGGAATTAATTATACTTTTTCCATAGGACGATGATTTCTTTCCACTGCCTCCAATCAATGGTGGATTAGGACTGGGTGAGGAAGGTGGTGCTGTTGATGCACCGACCGATTCACCACTACCACTACCTATGCCATTGCCCACAACACTGGCAACCAAGGGTGATGAGGGATCATCGAGTGGAGGTGATAATGGTGGTGGAGGTGATCTGCTCTCTATTGTATGATATTTTGGTAAATAGTCATCGATAATTTCAACATTTCTTATGCTTTTATATAAAGTTGTATGGGGTCTTGCCATTCTATTTATATTACTACTTGACATATTATTCTTTGAAATGTTTACATCAACCAAATCTCTTGTACCAAATGTGAATCCTCTAACTTTACTTGAACTATTACTATTATTAACTTTATATACAATACTATTATTTTTACTACTATTACTCCTATTCGTGGTAGTGGTATTATTATTACTACTACTACTACTACTACTACTACTACTATCTACTGATAAATCTACATTACTATTACTACTATTGTTACTATTAAATAAGATACTATTATTTAAACCATCTTCAAGATTAATGATACTTGATGAAATTAATTTAATTTTGTATTCCTGAAGTTGGGAATCCAAATCATCGATTTGTTGTTTTAATACAAAATACATCTTTTCTTGTTCAATGACATATTTTTGTTTTTCTCGTAATATTTTATCATTGTCTACAATTATTTGATCTTTTTCTTTTATCTGACTCGTCAATGTATTTAGATCTAATTCCTTTTCATTTAATTTACTTTGCAAACATTTAATATTTTCCAATAAATCTATTTCCTTTGATTTAACTTTATCTTGTTCTCTAACTATTTTGGAAAGTTCAAATTCTAATTTACATATTTTCTTTTGTAATAAACTAATACTATAATCCATTACACTATTATTATTATTATTATTTGTTGTTGCTATTGTACTACTACTATTACTATTGCTATTATCATTATTATGTTGTTTATCATGAATAGAGTTTACTTTATATTCATTATCTTGGAGTGTATCGTCATTATTATCACCATCATCACCTACTAATTCTTGTTCTTGTTCTTCTTCTTCTTCTTGCTCATATTCTAAATCTTTTAATTCTTTTTCTTGAATTAATATATTATTCTTTTCCAGGAGATTCAAGAGATAATCCTTTTCTTTGTATAGTTTTAAGAGCTCTTGTTGTCTTTTATCACATATTTCATCTTTGATCTTCACTTCGTTTTTCAACTCCTCAATATTTGCATGCAGCTTGACAGTGTCTTCAAGATAACTTTGACATCTTTGGATACTGGATTCTCTTTCTTTATCAATTTTGACAATGTCGTCCTTTAGTCCATTGACCAACTTGAGATTATTATGATTCCAACTAGTTTGTGCCTCAATCTTTTCCAATGGAATGGTGATTGAATTACCACGACAATAATAGGCCTCCCAGAGACGGATAAATTTGATGTCAAAGGTGGGGAACAGGGTGTTGGACCTGTATGTCGACTTGGAGCTATAGCTGCCACTGTTGGCCGCCAACACAGGGGGACTGTAGAATGGATTGACAAACATGGGTTTGTTGACTTCGGCAAACGACCAAAACGAGGGTGTGTTGAATGCTTTGGATCGCTCCTTTTCGCAGTCGTACAGGAACGTGCCAAACTGACAGCTGTAGAGGGCGTCGAGTATCTTTAAAAGAAAGCGTTCGTTAAACTCAAAGGCGTGGGGAAATTGGCTGGTGATCTGCCAGACACAATCGATAAACTGCACAAAAATAGGCGATCTCTCCTCGACCTTGGCGCCATGGGTACGCACGAAAAACATGTGGCCAAAACTAAGCCACTCCTTTTCAATGAGGATCATAAAGCCCTCAAATGTTCGATAAAAGGGGTCGAGCAGCAACATGGATATGCTCGACAACTGACTCGTACGATCCCAGCCGTCTGAGCAGTGGATCAGCACCGACACCTCTTCTTCAATGAGCTCGCATATGCGCACCGAGCTCTCGATGACGAGTGCAATGTGGTCGAGCCAACGCGAGCTCTCGAGGTTGCTGTAAAAGTGCGCCGAGTCGCCGCTGAGGATGGCGTCTCGCAGCTTCTTGTAGCTCTCTTTCATGGTGTGTATGTTTTCAATGCCGAGAAACTCGAGGACCGTGTGTTCGTATCGCTGAATGTCCTCGTACCCGGCCCCCCTGGCCTGATTCACCACGGCATTGACCTTGGGACGCGCATCCATGACGACCAGCGATCGATGCGGATTGGCAGCCATTCTAAACATGCTCACCAACAGCTCGTCCTCTTTGCTGCGTGTACGCTGCAGACCGACCTTGGGCTGCGAGGAACGCAAGATGACCGAGCCCTTGATCCTGTGTCTCCACGACAGGACTGGTATACGACGCGTCGTACGAAATGCCGCCACCTTTGACAAAAACTCCTTTTCGTTGCAAGACGACGGAATGACCAACACCTTGGGATAGGTCTCGCTGAATCCATAGTCTATGTTGATCATACTGATGGCCCATTGACTGGTTTTAATTTGATTGCTTATTCCCATTCTATTGTACTCTCTCTCTGCATCGTATATATACCAACCCTTGGTCTGTATGGGATACTTGTCGAGGTTAAAGAAAGCAAATGTCTTTTCACTGGTGACAGGATACAATTTATGAAATCTCTCTTCGATGGCATCGACATCTTTGTTGCCAAGAGTGAAAATAAACTTGTATTGTCTGATATCTTTACAAGTGATTTCAACTATCTTTTCCTTTTTCGTTGTAATCTTTTCAAACTTTAGTATAGAGGATATGGGAATATCTACATAGTAATCTGCTTCTTGTTTATATCTATGATGCGATCTACCACCAGTACCATTACCATTACTACCGTCAGTACCATTACTACTACCAGGAGTCGTTGATGTAAAAGATATTTTATTACCACCTACTGGTGATGATAAACTACTACTATTGCTAGTGTTACCATTGTTTAGCAATAGATGATGTTGATTGTGATCTATTAAAGGTGATATATAATTCCCATATCCACTACTACTGCTTTTTTTCTTTTTCGTATAAGAATAAGCTATTCTGTAATTTGTAAGATAAAATGATCCACTTTCCTCTCCCTTTTCTGAAGCTTTACATGAATATGCTTTTCTTTCTACTTTTTCACCTAAACATAAATGCTACACATGTACATAGATACATTATTATTAATATATACACATATATCTCAATAAAACAAGCAGTATGCATACTTTTTCAAAATAATTCATGTTTTGAAACAACAATATTGATTGGGATACTACGAGTAGTATAGTAAAGTGAGTCTATCTATAAATGATAGAGAGGGATGAAAGAAATGTGTGCCAGTAAATATTGTAAACTCTGGGTATAATGAATTAAATATTTGCAAAGTGTGATTTTATTTTTCTCGAAATTTTTTTTTTTTACAAGTTTTTGCTGGTGCCCCACTCGACACAACTGTTATGTGAGATTGAGATAATTGATAGAGTGTAAATAGTATGGGTTTTAATATGTATATGGTCACATATTAGATATTATTTGTTTTTAATAATATTTTATTATTTTATTTTATTTATTTTATTTTATTCAGACTTTGATTTCTTGTCGGCAGAGGATGAAGATTTATAAGAGTTGAGATAGAATTTGGCAAAGAGGAGAATAAAAGAGGTGTTGACGACATAGCTGACAATGGCGGGAGCAAGGGAACCTTTGCAACCTTCACTATCTCTAATGTAGAACCAGTAGGACACCATAGCGGTACCGGTAAGGAATTGAACAATTTGTGCTTTGGTAATGTATTTCTTGAACCAACATGGATTACCTAAACTGGTTTGCAAGTAGTAGTAGTACATGATTGTGTGGATGAACGAGTTGACAAACACACACCACCATGATCCAACCAACCATTGGTCGTTGAGCCATTGCCATGTGATGGGCACCATGGCCATATGGTGGAAGATGTGTAAGAAAATGATGGGTCTCTTTTTGAGTGCTAAAATGACAGTGTCGATGAGTTCGTAGAATTTGGATAAATAAAACACATAAATCCAGAAACCGATTCTGCCTTGAACGGCTTGATCGGTTTTTTCACAAACTAAACTAAATGCTCCTTGCTCTTTGGCTTGCTCATAGGCGGCGTGCAAGACACCGGTCATCATGGCAACGGATAAAATAATTAAATTGATATTATGAACAATAGAGAACCCTTTTAAGGAAAAGGCCTTTCTGTTTTTCATTAAAGTCTATATCAAGGTCATCAGAGTGTATGTTAATATTTGATACGATATGAGCCGAGAATGTATTTGTGACTATACCTTTAAAGTAAAAATAACAACTAAATAAACAACAGCGGTGGCAGCGGGCCACTTCCAGTTTGAAAATGGGGTTACATTGCTAACCCATCTGAAATTTTCGATTTCTTGGTCAATTTGATTTATATACTCCATTGTGTGTATTGTGTATGTATATGATCAATTTCGAGTTATGGTCTATTCTCTCTTTGGTCTAAATGATAGATAAGATAACTAACTAAACTAAAAAAGACTTCTCGCGTGTCCTTAATCAAAAACGACATCATCACACCCTAAAAAAAAATCAAAAAAAAAAAAAAAAAGTCTTGGTAAAAAAATTAAATTAAATAAAATAGAGATATTTTTTAAAAAAGTTTTCGGGGCTTTGTGTCGAAATTGGGGGGAATCAGGTGTATGTTGATTGCTCAAGTCGTAATGCGATAAATTGGTAAACAATGTCATCAGTATTGTTCTTTGAATGAGAAAAAGGAGTATTTTACAGAGTCATAAACTGGTGTTTATTAGTTGATTGTGATATTTAAAAATGTGATGTGGTTGGGAACAAGAGTGTTTGTATCGAGAAAGGAGGTTTGGTAGGTTGATTGTGACATTTGTAATGAGGTGAGTGAGGTTGGTAATGATACATTGTGATTTTCCTGTTTGATTGGCGGGAGATTTTTAATCACAATTAGAGAATTTGGAAGGAAATTATAATTTACAACAGAGGTTTGATCAGTACCGAAATCAATATATTCCAGCTTTGATGGAAGATCACCTATTTCATAGGAAAAGTTTGCATTGTGACATACAAGCTTGACAAGAGTCTCGGGCAGCAATGATTTCAATGAAACTTTGAAACTATAGTCGGCATACAGATCCAATTCTCTAACTGACTCGGGAATGAGATTTGGAATTAGATTGGAGGTTTTGGTGATGCCGCCTGGACCGAGTGTGAATGCAAGTTTTCTAACAGTGTTGGGAATCAATCCAACCTCCATCATAACCCTTGGCAAAGACAATTCTA
>AJWJ01000630.1:0-12230 GCA_000277445.1 Polysphondylium violaceum | reverse complement strand
ATGCTAAACTCTAAATATCTTTAAAATTTCATTAAGAATAAACTACCGATTTAAATTTATTCAAATTGAATGATAGGACCCCAATATTATTTTTTTTTTTTTTTCATTTTTCCATCTGTTTGTAGCCGCCCTGTGGAAAGCCCAAACCTTCCCGTTACTAAAAAAATACAACTACTTTTAAATAAAAAGTTCCACTGCGCACAAATTGTCTTTAAAAAAAATATCATGATTATACTTTCCCATATCTATATTGTTACCCCAATAGCCACAACGTTAACTACATTATGATGATATTTTCAAAGAAATTCTTAATTTTTTGTTTTTATTTGAAATTTAGAGTGATCTTTATTCATAGTTGTATCAAATTTACTCTAAGATAATAAAATCTACTCTCTTTTTCTGAGATTTAGAAAAAAAAAAAATATGATCAATTTCAGGTCTCGTCATACAATTAATTCTGATCTCGATTCCAATATTTGAACTGAATTACAACGAAATCTTTTCTTATAACTTTTTTGAACCCAAATTTTTTATACTTGTAGGAGTTCGATAGATTTTTTACGGTTCCATAAGAAAAAAATCACATCTTAAGAAAAATTTTTTTGAAAAATCTGAAGAAATTTTCAGTTTTTTTCTTTTTTTAAAGTTTTTGTTTTGAGTCATATGATTTTGTTTGGGGTATAAAACAGAAAATTTCAATCACATCAACTGTTTATTATAAAAAATGAAGATTAATATTTTATTTTTATTTGCTTTGATCTTTTTAGCTTTAACAAGTGCTAATGTTGTTTTAAATAATAAGGAGGAAATAAAAACTCCATGTACTGCAAATCCACTTGATTGTTTAGATGATAATATAATTATTGAAGGTAAATATTTTTATTACATATTTTTTTATTTTTTTAAAAGTTAATTATTAATTTTATAATTATAAAAGATTTAAATGTCCACTGTCCATGCACTGCCTGTCCTACTAATTGTTAATATATTTTAATATATTAATATAATATAATATAATTTATTATAATATTATAAAAGAATCATATTTATATTAATGAAAATAAAAAATTCTAAAAGAATTCACTTAATAATTTAAATTTAAATTTATTTATACATATTGATTGAAATGCATCCAGTTCTATGGACAAAAAAAGACTATAGTTGATTGTTTTATAAATAAGAGATTAATTTGGTTTTAAAAAATAATGATATATAATAAATATATTAACTTTTATTTCGAAAAAAAGAAAGTATAGAAGGAGTTGGAGTTGGAGTTGATTTTTTTAATTTTTTAATATCTGATAAAAACTGTTTAAAATATAAATCAAAGTCCTCGTTTGTTGTAGTTGAGATATGGGGAAGTGGAGGAGGGGGTGGTAAAATAATACTGGATGAGGAAGATGATAGCGATGATAGTGATGAAGAGGGCGATGTTGATAGAGATTGGAAATCCTCCAATAATTTCATAAAAGAGATTTGGTCTATCAATTCTCTATCAATCTTTTCCTTGAGACATTCAAGAACCCAAGAGTATTTCAATTGAATGGCAACGGTGAGATTGTCGAGTGTGACTTTACAATCCTTTTGTGATAAAAAGAATTGAACAATACCCAAACTGCCATCACGAATGGCTCGGTCGAGTGATGTTTGGAATCTAGGTTTCACTTTAAAGGGTTTCTGATTGTCATAGATATACTTTACCAGTGACACATCACCACAACTTCCAATGGCATCCATCACGGGCGAGGTCGGTTGAAAGGAAAAGTTTTCCAACAGATATCTAACACAATGGCTATGGTTCTTGCTAATGGCCTGAATGAGGGCCGTCTCTGTAAAGTAGTGTCTGCTATCACCAACATTTTGATGGAGATATTCAATAATGTTTAAATGACCTTCAATGCAGGCATTATCGATAGCTGCCGAAGTGCAAGTGTGACCATTTTCCACCAGGTATTGTACAATTTCCAGACTTCGTAGGGCGGCATTATTCAGGGCCAAACAATTTGACTTGCCACCATGGGCGTCGAGATATTTGATAAAATGTAAACGTTCATAAAAGGCGGCAAAGGCATACACGGAAAATAGATCCTGAGAATTACTTGTCATCTTGATTCTATAGTCGAGAATAAATTGAAATACATTGAAAAAGTCTCGTTTTACAGAGTAGTTGATTACATGATCCAAGAAACCCAAATGCTCAGCTCGAGGGGGAGATTTCCTAAATATGATTTGCAAACAAAACAGACAATCATCACTGGTGACCAAGGAACGCCAAGTGAGCGGACTAATTTCAATTTGTGGAAAATAACCATTGTTGTCCAACCATTCCAATACGAAAAAGTTGCTTTGAATACAACACTCATTGATTAGTCTGTGAGATATATTTGCCAAACCAACATAGACCATACTTTCAATCACTTGAATATGAGCATTTTTCCATAGATAAAGAAATACATCGGTTTTTAAAGGATTCTTGCAAGAATCAATAATACATTGATCTTTAATTGATAATCCCATCGATAGTAATTCCTTTACTCTTGTCAAATTGTCTAGTCCACCTTTGATATCTGATAAACAATAGGATACTATAAATGAACTGATATCTCTTTTGAGAAACTGTTGTATAGTGCTACTATTGTATTTAAATGCCATCAATGCAATTCTATTCAATAGATTATGATGTTTAAGTTGATCATAGAGATATTGAATGATTTCCAAATTTTCATATTTGATTGCCAATGTTGCTATATTTTCCAATTCTTGTTTACTTAAATAAAAATTGTGTTGTTGTTGTTGTTGTTGTGATTGTTGTTGTAATTGATAAAGTGATGGTAAATTTAATGTTGATGATGATAATGATAATCCAATCGGAGGTAAAGGTGATGGTGTTGGTATTATTTCACCATTTAATTGTCTTTGTTCAAATAAATATTTAAATATATCAAAATATTGGACTGAATTTTCCAACACATTTATACTTGGTGATATTTTACCATTAAAATATTGGTTATTTATATATTTTACAATTTCTATTTTACCTGTTGTTGTGGAATCTAAAAATATATTTTCAATATTATTTGAATTAAATAAATTATTACTATTATTGTTATTATTGTTATTATTATTATTATTATTATTATTTTGATTATTAAAGTTGTAACTATTAATTTCTATAAAAGGATCAATTAAATTTAAGATATCCATATTTGCAGATCTAATTGAATTTGAAAGGGTTGTGGGAGTGATTATGATTTGATCCATATTGTGTATTAAATAAACCAACATATCATAGTTGGCATGTTGACTTGCATACTCTAAACAAGAGGTGTCGGCAAGGTATCCCAATTGTATTAGATATTTTAATGCTTCTATATTATCATAAAATGCACACCAACATACGATTGGTGGATAATCTTGTGGAAAGTAATCTTGATATCTATTAAAACAGAGTTTAAATATTTCAAAATTGGTTATAGAGAATATTAATCTAACATCTGTTGGTTGAAGTATTAGACTCTCTGATGATCTCCTCAACTTGTCTTTTAATAATCCAAAATGCTTATTTACAATGATCCAAGATACACTATGTATATCATCATATCTTTTTGATCTTTTAGATTGGATATTAATTTGTTTTTGTTGTATTTGTTGTTGTTGTTGCTGTTGCTGTTGTTGTTGCTGTTGATCATTATTTATTATTAAATTATTAAAACTATTATTATTATTATTATTACTATTACTATTGTTATTACTATTATTACTATTATTGTTTTCAATCAAAGGTGTTCTATTTAATTGATAAACAAAATCAAATATCTTCTTTCTAATATATTTATTTGTGAGTATCTTTTGAAGTAATATATCTATTTCATTCATTTTTGTTGATGTTGTTGATGTTGTATTGATCATATTATGATTATTTGTTGTGTGTACTATGAGTGTGTTTGTGTGGGTGTTATTGATTGTTGTTATTATTGTTGTTATATATATTTGTTGTTGTGTGAGAAAAAAATAAAAAAACAAGATACTGATTGGTAACTTATAGGTAATGCTAAGAATACATTGTATTTTATATTATATATCTTTTTTTTTTTTGTACAAATAAATGATAGTTAGATTTTATTTATTGAAACAGTGAAATTGTAGTTGGGTTCTCCTTTACAAAAATGAAAAAAAAAAAAAAAAATTATGAACGCGGTTGATATTTTTTTTTGAAAATGGGCAAAAACGTTTTAAATTTTTATCACTTCATGCAAAAATGATGATGTTGATGATGTTTATATCCTTTTTACTGTTATTTTTAAAAAAATATAAAAAAGAGTGCTTATATGATCAAAATTTCCAACACATTTAGATCTATCTATATCTAGAGATATATATATATATATATAAAATGTTTTTATTTTTTATTTTTTATTGACATTGATGTTGTTGGATTAAACTACACTTTTTGTCACAAAATTATAGATCTCTCTTTTTCTCAGATATATATTATATTAATGTCTTAATAATTGAGATTTAAGTTTTGACATTCTGGCTTCTCTTTGTTGTTTAATTTTCTCTTCTTCCAATTCCAATTGTCTTTTCATTTCTTCACGTTGTCTTTGTCTTTCTTCCATTCTTTTCTTTCTCTCTTGATCTTCACGTTTAAATTCCTCTTCTTCAAGTATTTTAGATGCTTGTCTTTGTTGCTCTCTTTCAATTCTTTTTCTTTTTTGTTCTTCTAGATTATCACCACTTTCCAAAACTGATGGAGTAAAGGTAGAGGATATTGAAAAGTATTTGGGTGATGTGAGAGAAGAAGCGGTACCAAATCCACCAGGAGAGGTAATAGATAAAGCAGGTGATGATGTATCACTTGGCAACTTTGGTGTAGATGTATTTGATTGATAAAGATCATTTTCCATTTCTTTTTGAATAGATAATTCACGTTCACGTTTAAGACGAGCAATATTCCTTTCTTCTTCTTCTTTTTCCAACTCTTTGAGTCTGGATGCCTCACGCTCTTTTCTATCTCGTTCTCTTTGCTCACGTTCCAAGTTGAGTTGATCTTGTTCACGTTTATATTCCAATTCACGCTCTTCACGTATTTTTCTACGCTCTTCACGTTCTTGTTGAAGACGTTCTTCTTCTTCTCGTAATTCACGTTCTCTTTGTTCCTTTCTTTTCAATCTTTCCTCTTGTCTTTTCACTCTCTCACGTTCTTCTTCTTCAAGTTGTTGTTTGATTTTAATTTCACGCTCGGCTCTCTTTTGATTCAATTCATTTTGAATCTCTTGATACTCGAGATCTTCTTGCTCTTTCTTTTCTCTAGCCAAACGAGCTTGTCTCTGATTCTCTTCATCTTGTTCTTGTTGTTTTTTCATTTTCTCTTGATGTTCACGCTCTCTCTTTTCACGTTCTAAACGTTCAATTTCACGTTCCCTTTCCATACGTTCACGCTCCTTTTCCATACGTTTACGCTCACGCTCACGTTCTTTTTCAAACTCTTCTTTTTCTTTCCTGAGTATCTCTTTTTCACGTGCCAATTCAAGATCCAATTCTCTTTGTTTTTCTTTTTCAATTCTATCACGTTCCAAACGTTGTCTATCTCTTTCCAACTCTTGTTTTTGTCTGGCCAATTCTTCCTTTTCTTTCTTTAATTTCATTTCCAGCTCTTTTTGTTTTTCTTTTTCAATTCTATCATTTTCTTCTCTTTCTCTCTTTAATTTCATTTCCATTTCTCTTTTTACCATTTCTTGCTCCTTTTCCAATTCCAATTCCTTTTCACGTTTTAATTTTTGTTGGTATTCAAGTTCTTTGATAAGTTGTTGTTGTTGTTGTTGTTCTCTTAATCTATTGGCTTCTTCCTCCTCTCTCTTTAAACGTTGAGCCCTTTCAGCTTCATATTCTCTTCTTTGTCTCTCCAAATCTAATCTCTTGGCTTCAATTCTTTGTAATTCAATTTCTTTTTCCCTCTCCAATTCTAATCTTTTGGCTTCAATCTTTTGTAATTCAATGTCTCTTTCTCTATCCAATTCAGCATTTCTTGCATCAATTCTAGCTTGGTCAAGTATTTGTCTTTCTTTTTCAATTGCCAATCTTTGTACTTCCATTCTTTGTTGCTCTTCTCTTTCCAAAACTGATAATTTAGATATAGATTCTCTTCTTTTATCTCTCTCAGCTTTTTCTTGTTTTTGTCTTTGTTGTTCTTCTTTTTCTTTAAGTTCTCTTAATTGAAATTCTTTAATTAAACTAATACTATCTCTTTTTCTTTCATCATTATTTACTGTATTATTGATAGAAGCCGAAGTTGTATTTGGACTATTTGATGGTGTATCAAGTTTAAATGTTGAATTATTATTATTATTATTATTAATATTATCATTATTAAAACCAGATTCAAATCTCTTTGATAATCTTTGAACAGAATTTGAAGAAGGAGATGGAATTGGAGATGAAGAATTAAATGGTGAATATGATGAACCACCAGACGACGATACATATGAACTTGTACTACTTGTACTAAGAGGAGATGATGTGGTTGAAGATGATGCTGAACTATATGGAGAGGTTGTTGTTGAAGAGGATGATGAATAAGATGTAGAGTATCTTTGCTTATTCATAACCTTGTCCAATTCATCTTTAATTAATCTTTCTTGTTCATCAGAAGTTTTTGAATATCTTTTTTCTGTACTAATAGTGTTATTATTGGTTGTAGTTGAAGAGGTTGATGTTGATTGATAAGAATATGATGAACTTGTATTCTTTTCAGATGATGTGCTATTGGATGAATAATCAGTTGGTTTTCTATTGACAATTGATGAAGATGGACTTTGAGATGATGATGATGAAAAAGGTGTACCAGATTTAGTGATGGTAGTGGTGGTGGTGGTGGTAGTGGTAGATTTATTGTTTGGATTTGTAGTGGTACTTGTAGAGGTTGTAGTAGATTTATTAATTGGATTGGATTTTTGTTGAACAGATGTACTATTGGATGATGCAGGTTTACCCAATGGTGAACTTCCTTTTAATTGTGATGATATAAATGCAGCTTTTCCACATTGTTCACTGGAATAAGATTTAATTAAAATTAATATCTAAGATATTTTATTTTTTGGATACATATTTATATATTTACCAATAAGGTTTCTTATTTATAGATAAAAATTTTCCAGTTGGAAATGATCTTTTACATCCAGCACAAAGAAAACATTTTGGATGATAAGAATTTCCAAAAGCTTCAAATGTTTTTCCTTCACAATAATTATTACATGTTGCACATTTAGGATTTGGTGGTGCTTCTCCCTCTTTTGTAGCCAACATTTTATCTTTTTTTTATATTTACTATATTATTATAGATTGAAATTATAATTATAATACTATTAAATGATAATAATTATTAGGAAAAAGAAAATAAGCACTATCTATTGAATCAATTATTGAAAATACACACTTCAAGGTAGATAAACTCTTAATAATAATTAAATATATAAAAAAAAAAAAAAACAACCACTCTGATATCAAAATTATTTGTGCGATAGGTTACCCCTCCCCCTTAAATAACAAACTCACCACCCCACTAATTTTGTTTTTTTCAATCTGATAATCCCCCTCGAAAGCTAGTTTATCTCACTTTTTGAACAAGAAAACGCGTTTCTTTATTTCCTTTAGTGAGAGTGAGTGTATATTTTAAAAATTATAATTTGATCTGTTTTACACACCACTATAAATATATATTTACACTTTAATACACAGTTTAAAAAATAATAAAAAATGATGTACAAAGGACACAAACACCAATAGTTTAATACAACAATATGAAAAACAAATATAGTCTGTTGTTTGTTGTTGTTGTTGTCTGTTTGTTGGTCGTGTTGTTGTATTTGATGAAAAAGAAAAAATAATATACAAATTTGATTGATTACTTTACTAGTGTGTGGTTTTATAGAAGCTGATTATTTTATTTTATTTGTAATATGATTGTAAATTATAATTTTATTAAAAACTCAATCCATAGAATTTAATATAACTCAAATCATGTTTGGATTTATGATTAAGTTTTTTTTTTTTCAAATAATAAAAATAATCACCTCCCTTATTTTTTTTCATCCTCTTATTGAGTCTTTTTTTTTTTTTTGATCAATTAAAAATCTTGATTTCGTAATAGTGCTTTTAAGGGTGCATGATCTGAGAACGCAAAACGATGAGGCTTTTATTTTATGAATTTTCATCATAAAAACAGTTTTATTCACTAAAGGTGATATTAAAAAAAACTTTTACAACCCGATTTTAAACAATTAAAAACAGGTAAACCTAAACTTTTCTCCATCATGTTTTATTCGCTCGTTTTTTCATTTTTTTTATAAAAATAACTAAAGTTTAATCATTACTTTCAAATAATCTGTCATTCTGAAAGGTTCTAGCACCACCAACAAAGAATAATAACTCTCCTTTGTTAGATAATACCATGAGAGGTGAATTTACATTGTATTCATCAAGTCTTGTGTGGGGAATTTAATGCCCTTTTTTTTTAGCAATTTTGGTGATTTGGATTTCCACCCCATTTTTAAATGGGACTTGTAGTTTTTAGATGAGAGTTGAAGAAAAACTTTAAATGCAGAACTTGAAAAGCTTGATTCTGAATTATAAAAAAAAAAGATAAAATAATTTTCGTTTTTTTTTAAAGTATTGAGTTTTTGAGAAAACCGAATTCCCACTTTCCCATAACCTCAAAAAAACCGAATGTCCTGCTGTTTTTTTAAAACTGGTCATGAGATTTGATCCTCTTTTCGTGGAAACTAAATTGATTAATATGATGAATTATTCATTCATGTGTTTCACCTGATTACACCATGCTTAAAATAATGACAATAATTTCTGACTGATCATTTTTTTATTGATTACTAACTGCAGCTGGTTTATAAACATACAATTATAACATAATATATAAAATAGGTAATGATCATTGATAACAATCACAAGGGAACAACACAAAACAACAACAACAAATACAACACATATCATATGATTGAATCTATTGTGTTTTTCAAAGAGAATTTAAATTATCTTTATAATAAACCCTATCATTCACTTAATACCCATCATATCAATATCATAATTAATTTACCCTTATTTCACATCTTGATCAAATTGATAAAAATAGGGTGTGAGATATAAATAGAGTGTGTGAGGGTGTGAGGGTGTTTTGTGAATGGTGTGTATGTGGGTGAGTGTATGCATGTGAGTGTGTTGTATATTATAAAAAACAATTAGAGAGTCAATGTAATGTGAAGAAAATAAAACTTTTTTTGAATAATTTAATAATAAAACTCGTTCTTATGAATTCGAAAAGGGTAAAACTATTTATGTATAATAACAGAAAAACAACCAGTAATATTACTATTAATATATAGATCTTTTCGTCCTGTTTATTATCATCATCATCATCAGAATAAATAAAAGTAAAGTATTAATCAAAATTTAAAAATAAGATATATTTATCAATCATCAATCACAAACTATTGAATTTATGGAGAGACAAACAAAAAGAGAATAGTGTGTTAATACAATCCAATAGAGTAAAATCCAATCATCTCCCATTGAATAGTATTTGTAAAATAATAGTGTATGTGTATGTACAAACAACTACAAACCATTCATTCATTTTTCTATACTTTTTTTACATATTGAAAAAAAAAAAAAAAAGTAAATTGATATCGCTCATATCTGTATATTGGGTGTGTGATATATCTCTTTTAAAATTCTCTATAATCACACCTTTGCTCAAACTAAAATATCTTTTGTTTTTTTTTATTTTTTTGTTTTTTTTGTTTTTTTTTTGTTTGTGTGATGTAGCTTGTCTCACTACAGCTTTCCTCATCCCATCTTTAAAATTTCTTAATATTTTTTTATTAGCATCACCTCACACCCTCTAAAATAAAATAATAAAAATAGTACAATTGTACTACTACCACTTGATTAGTTCAAGAAACACATTCCACACACAAAACACATTTCACACAAATAAAAACATAAAGTAAGGTTTGGTGTCTTTTTTTTTAAAAATAATATTATCATTTTTATAGAAAACTCAGATATATTGTATAAATCTATTTTTGATATACAACCCAGCTGCAGCTCACATTTACCCAAATATCAAATTTTTTTAAAAATTTTTAAATTTGCAAACAAAAAAAAAAAAAAAAAAAAAAAAAAAAAAAACTAAACTGTTAATTCATTTGCAATATTAATATTACAAGGTACACCCAGCGTAAGTGTGTCCTCTTCTTCCTTTCAATCAATAATAGTTTACAGCTATATATGTACATTAAAACACATTATCAAGAGAATCAATTAATCAATCAATCAATCAATCAATCAACCACAGCCACAACCACAACATCAACAAAAACTGAGATTAAATTACAGAATCAAATTCAATATAAAGAGATTATTACCACACAGCAGTAGTTGCAGCATCAGTAATAGTAGTAGTAGTATTAGTATTAATATCAATAGTAGTTATATTAAGACTAGTAGTAGTAATCGTTTATACACAACAAAATCATCAAGTAAAAAATCTACTACACCATCATCATTATCAACACCAACAACAACAACAAATATAATAGGAATAAAGAATAAAATGGGTTCAGTTGAAAGTTCATCCTCTAGATCACCTATTGTGGATAATAAATTTGAAGAAAAGCTAGACATCAATGGTAGTGCAAGTAGTAGCGGAGGAGGAGGTGGTAATGGTAATGGTACAATTCCATCATCAACATCTACAACATCCTCAACAACAGTCAATCCCAGATCATTACCTCTCAGAAGTAGTAGTACATTTTCATTGAGTGCCTCACAAACCAATTTCTCTAGAATGGGATCATTGGGTACTCTACCCACAAACAGTACATCAAAATCTACAAGTTCAATGACACATCCAACCTTTCATACATTTGATTTACCTCAGGAAGAAATTAAAAAACCAGTTTATAATATTAAAAAGCATATTCAAAATTTAGATTTAATTAGACAAGAATTTAGAGTTTGTATTAAATTATTAATACTAATCCACTGCTATTAATATTATAGTATACTAACATATAATAACAATAGCTTTTAGAAGATACATCACTTCCCAGTGAAACAAGCGAAGGAGATAAAAAACATAATTCCATTAAAAATCGTTATACAAATATATTACCTTGCAATAGTACTAGAGTCATTTTAGAAAAAATAGGTGATAAAGAAGGAACAGATTATATAAATGCCAATTTTATAGACGTAAGTTTTTTTCTAAATAGGAAATGTGTTACGAAATACACAATAGCTAATTAACAATAATAATAATAATAATTATTTTTCTATAGGGGGTATTTCCAAAACAATATATTTGTACACAAGGACCATTACAAAATACCATATCAGATTTTTGGAGAATGATGTGGGAAAACAGTTGTAGTATTATTGTAATGTTATCGAGGGAACAAGAGAATTGTAGACCCAAATGTGACAGATATTGGCCAGACAATGAGACTGGTATCACACCCACCAACCATCCACCCCTCTCCAACAACACCACCCAACACACGTTCAATGTAAAATTAAAAGATGTGACAAGAGATGAAAAGAGAGAAATCATCATAAGAAAACTATCATTGACCCACATGGCAACCAACAGCACCAGAGAGATCACTCACTATCAATACGAAGGATGGCCCGATCACAATGCACCACCAAGCACTGAACCATTGCGACACTTGCTCAACATTATCAATGACAATCAAAATGCTTTAGATGTAAAATTACAAAATCGTCCCATTGTCGTGCACTGTAGTGCCGGTGTTGGCAGAACAGGTACCTTTTGCACCGTTCATATTATGATGAAAAGATTGGAAGAGTATTTTGTCTCTATTGATAGTTCAAGTTCTTGCTCTTCTGCTTTGTCTGCCATTGATCATTTGGAGCAATCTAAATCAATTGATTTCAATCTCTTTAATATTGTTTTACAACTAAGAGCTCAAAGACCTGGTATGGTCCAACAAATGGAGCAATATATATTTTGTTATCAAACTATTTTTGATGAAATTCAAAATAGATTAAGTTTAAAAAATAATTTATAATAATTTATAATAATAATAATAATAATAATAATAATAATAATAATAATAATAATAATAATAATATCATCTTTTCTATTATAATCAGTCCGATATCAACTATGAAATCAAATCTCCATCTCCATC
>AJWJ01000629.1:0-12268 GCA_000277445.1 Polysphondylium violaceum | reverse complement strand
TTTTTTTTTTTTTTTAGAAAAGTTTTTTTTTTTTTTTCTAAAATTTTTTTCGTCGAGGCGAGGATTGGCGGTGACTACGCCCTGCGCAATAAAAAAAAAAAACACTTTTTCATAACTCACCGTACATAATTATTTCATAACCGGAGATATTTATACTAGTATCAAAGATGGTCAGCACCAAAAAACAAGTACGTTATTAAGTAATACAATGTGATAGATGATATAATAATGATGATGATGATGTTTGGAATATCATAGTAGTAGTAAATTGTAGTAGAGTGATAATCATTAAGTGTAGTTGTTATTATCGTTTAGTATAACGTACTATTTAAATACACAAGAGAGATAGAGATTTGGTTAATTCATATATTATAATTCTAAACTATATTTTTAAATCATCATCGTGATATATCAAAATCTTTCACTAGGGCACTTTAACAAATTATCATTTCAAAATATTGACATTTTTATTTATTACTCTTTATTAGAAAAAATCACAAGAAAACATTGGCTCTAAATTAGCCCTCGTAATGAAGAGTGGTAAATCCCAACTTGGTTACAAATCCACCTTAAAGACCTTAAGAAGTGGTAAATCCAAGTTGATTCTCCTCTCTAGCAATTGCCCAGCTCTCCGTAGATCTGAAATTGAATACTACGCTATGTTAAGCAAGACCACTGTTCACCTTTACAACGGTAGCAACATCGATCTTGGTACTAGCTGTGGTAAACACTTCAGAGTCTCCGTCATGAGTATCACTGATGCTGGTGATTCTGATATCCTCACCTCCCTCGGTGCCAAATAAATAAACTAATTTATTTATTAAGTACAAATATATTTGTTTTCTTTTTATTTTAAAAGAGTAGTTTTGAGTTTTGATTATTGATTTTTTATTTTAAAAGATTAAATATCTTTGAGAGAATATAGATAATAATAGTCCAATGCTGTTTTTTTTATTCATTTATCTCTCTAATACAAGTTATAATATGCTCTACAAAATGATTAAGTGGTATCTTTTTGCGAAAAGGGGTATATATATTGAAAACATTTGTTATTCTTTTTAAAATTATTATATATATTGTCAATCCTGGAGACAGTACTCATATTAAATAAACAATTCACCAACATAACAAGTGATGTGGTGTTTGTTTTAGAATTAACCTTGATTTCAAGTTACTAACATGGAAAAACTTGTTAACAAAATTCACATTCACCATGGTTTAATGATTAATTATTATCGATTAAGAAGCTAAAATATTCTCTTATTAAATACAAAGCATGTGATCAAAGAGATAAATTTATGATTACAATGGCCCCAGAGAGCTAAAAAGATGGATACAATCCTATTTGAAAAGAGAAAGATGAAAAAAACCAAAACTATCAATAATCATATGATAAAACTTTTTTCAAACACTAACAACTTATATTATTTGAATAAAAGTTTTAAAATATTCATATTGAAGAAGAAGAGAAAGATAGGAAAAACCAAAACTATTACAAGACCGTCATACTCTATTTTAACCCATCAACAAAGTTACCCTTTTAAAAAGAGGAACAATGGTAAAGAAATCATTGAAGGTGGAAGAGTTTTGATCATAGTAAGAATTAACATCAAAAAGGAGTTGGTTATTGGAAGCTTTGGGTGTTGAATAGTTGTGATAATATGATATATTTTTTCGTATTTTTGATGATCTTTCTTTTTTTTTTTTTTTTTTTTTTTTTTCAAATTTTTATTTTTGATCAAACATTCATTGTTAGTTGTTTACACATAATATATAGATAAAATGAGCATGCTTAGAGCACTTAATAGAGAAAACATCTATTGTTGGATGAAAACCCAACCAGCCTACTTTTGGAGTATGGTAATTGGTGTCCCTGGTAAATATTACATACAATTATAGCTCTAGTAGAGATCTATATTAACAACAACAAATTATATTATTCCCAATATTCATTCTTTATATAGTCCTCTTTTTCCCATTTATTGCCTTCCCAATTCGTAATGCACTTTGCGACAGAAAAGTTAGAAAAGATGCTAGTTTGTATCATTATTTTTATTTTAATAGTCCTGTCTTTATGTTATTTTGCTGCTGCTACGACTGCTGATAATAATAGAGGCAACAATACACATTGTTATACACTTTCACTAACTCTATTCCACCTTTAGCCCAATTCTTTAGAGCAAAGACTTATTAAATTATAGAATAATGTATATATATAGTGGTGTGAATTTAGATAAAATCGATAAATACAAATACCGATATCTCTTACGATTTAACAAAGATATACAATACATGATATTGTGTTTTATATATAAAGATTATTTATCAATTTCTAAAAACCAATCTATTTAAAATACAGGCAGCACAGATGTCTTGTTGTGTTTTATTTTTATGACATTTAGTAAAGTATTAGGATTAATTGAATGACACTTTGTTACTCTAGAGTTTAGATAATTATTTTTAATTGGATATGAAAGAGAGTAGGTTCTATCGACAGACATTTATTGAAATGATGGTTTTATTATTGTAATTTTAAACATAAAGGAAAATGTGACACTTGAGATTAGTTTATCTACGATTAATCTTTAATATCTGTTTGATAACCTAATCTAAAGATCAGTCACATTTATTTTATGTTCCAAGATTTATTTATCATATCTGCTTGAGCAAAAAAATTTAAAATTTTAATTTTTTATTTGATTTCTTTTTGAAATGAACAGATAGAAAGAAGAAGAATGACAGATGTTACATCAATAGATGATAATAAAGATTTGAGTAATCAATTACAAGAGACTAAAATAGAAGAATCATCTGGTAATAGTGATGATGATCATCAATCTATTATTAATATAAACATAGGTATTATGGGTCATGTAGACTCTGGAAAGACATCATTGGCAAAAGTTTTAAGTACAAATTTGTCAACGGCAGCGTTGGATAAAAGTCCATCAAGTCAGGAGAGGGGCATTACATTGGATCTAGGGTTTTCTTCATTTCAATTATCATCATCTGAATCAAAAAATATACAGTTTACTCTTGTTGATTGTCCAGGTCATGCATCACTTATTAGAACCATTATTGGTGGTTCTCAAATTATTGATATGATGTTTTTAGTTATTGATATTATGAAAGGAATTCAAACTCAAACTGCTGAAGTAAATATTATTCATATTGTCTCTAGATTAATAGGGGATATTAATGTTTTTTTTAGTGTATAGTCATAGGTGAAATTACTTGTAAAAGAGGTATCATTATATTAAATAAAATAGATCAAATACCAATTGAAACAAGACAAGCTAAAATTGATAGTGTATGTACAATAAATAGATACTTTCAAAGTATTGAAACAATAATATTAATAATACTTCAAAATAATACAAAAAGGTAACAAGTAAATTAAAAAAAGTATTGGAAAAAACATGTTTTAAAGATTCACCAATGATACCATTCTCTGCAAATCCAAATAATACAAACAACGATGCACCCATTGGGATTGAATTATTAATGAAAGAGTTGAAACGTTTTGTTACCATACCAAAAAGAAATGATCAAGGTGATTTTTTATTTGAATTTGATCATTGTTTTCAAATTAAAGGTCAAGGATCAATTTTAACAGGCACTGTATTAAGAGGTAAAGTTGATGTAAATCAAACCATACAAATACCAATATTAAATATAGAGAAAAAAGTTAAATCTATGCAAATGTTTCATAAGCCCATTAAAAGAGCCATTCAGGGTGATAGGGTTGGTATTTGTGTAACACAATTAAATGCAAAACTATTGGAAAGAGGATTAGTATGTTCAAATAATTCTGTACTTTATCTATCTTCAGTAGTTATTTCTATTGAAAAGGTAAAGTTTTATAAAAACGATGTTACAACTAAATCTCAATTCCATATTACAATTGGTCATAGTACTGTAATTGCTACTATATATTTATTTGGCAACAAAAACAACAACAATAATAATAATGGTGATAGCAATGGATTTGACTCTAATAAAGAGTATATATATCAAGATTCATTATTCCCAACATCAGAGGAATATCCCTTGGGATCACAATTTGCATTATTAAAATTTGAACACCAAGTATTTTGTCCAATTGATAGTATAGTAATTGGTTCAAAATTGGATACAAATTTAGATACATCAAGTTGTAGAATTGCATTTCATGGTACTCTTTTAAAAAGTGTAGATGATTCATCAAAAAAAACTTTATTTAAAGAATTAAAAGTTTTTAAAGAAAAATCAAAACAAGGTTCAATTGATAGAGTAAGTAATTTTTTTTTGATCATAAGTAGAAAAGATTTGTTATTAAGACTTTTATCTATATTTAGATTCATAATGAAAATACAATTATCGGTAAAAATTTATTTCAAAAAGACACAGATATGACTAGTTTTATTGGTATGAAAATTGTATTTGAAGATGGTACGACTGGAATTTTAGAATCCTCTTTTGGAAAAACTGGAAAAGTTAAGGTCTATATTGATAAAGGGGTTCCAAACACTTTAAAAGTCAATAGTACATTTACTTTAAACTTTAAAAGATTTATTTATGATATTAATAAAAAGAATAGACAGTAAAAAAAACTGTATACAGTTATCCCCAATTCTCATTGTTTAACATTTTTTACAAATAAAAAAAAAACACCCCCTCACCCATTCTTTTGATCTCCGATTTTGATTGAAAAGTTGGAAGGGGTGTAGGAGAGGGGTAAATGAAAATGAATAGAAATGGTGTCTAATCAATTAACTTGTTTTTTTATCTTCACAATCAACTATTTGTAATTAAAAAACATTAGTTTTACAATAATAATAGTATTTGATGAGTTTAATTGGTGATTTTAATGACAATGATGCGGTATTCCATTCTAATAAAGATAATCAAATAGTAATTAATCAAATAGAAAATAATAATCATAATCATGACGATGAAGATGATGTTGGTGAAAATCTAAAAAAGAAAAAAGGAAAAAAAACTTATTATTGTAAACATGTAAATTGTAAAAATAATGGGGGATGGAGACATATGACTAGTAGATCAAAACATTATAAAAGCTATCATAGAGACCCTTGTTTAGAAGATTGTGATGAATGTAATAAAAAATCAAAATATATAAGCAAGAGACAAAATGAAGTCCAAGTATTTACAGAGATGAAAACCATTCAATTCTTGGAGAATTTAAAAAGTGGTGGCAAGCAAATTGTTTTAAAAACCAAAAGAGGTCAGATTAAATATGTTTCAGATGGTCATGTTGTGTATCAGGGGGGTTGTAAAAAATTTGATACCTCTGTTCTTGTCCAATGTAGACATAGGATATGTAATTTTAAAATATCACCCGATGAACCAGAGGGATTAGTTAGTTATTCAAATAGATCTCGTCATGAAAAATCCACTCATGGTTGTGGTGATAGTTGTTTAAAATGTCAGAAAAGTAAAATTGAACAACAGTTATCAATGCATGGTGAATACTCACCAGATCAAGTTGCTTTAATTAGAGATCAATATCGTGATTCTGGTCAGAAATATCTTAGATTACCAACTACAAATAAACCAAAAAAAGGTTAACCTATATCATAATTAAACATTTTGTTTATTTAGTTTTTTTCTTTTTGTTTGAAAATAAAGAAATTCCATCAAAATCATCATTACTATTGCTATTATTATTCTTTTTAGTCTTTGTTTCTTTAGTACTACTACTACTACCACTACTACTATTATTATCTTTTGTAATGGTTGTTTTATCAGATTTTTTACTAGGTGTTGAAGACTTTGTTGTTTCTTTTGGTGTTTCATTTTCTATATTCTTTCTTTTCTTATTTTCATTACCATTATTATTTTCATTGGTTTCATATTCATCCTTTTTCTTTTTTTGTAATTCATTTCTTTCTGCTCTTCTCTCTTTTTGTTTAACACCAAATTCAATCTCATCTAAATGCTAATATATCGATATATAGGGATTTTAGATTAATAAGACATTTTCTCAAAATATATCTATTATTTATACATACAACTTCAACAATTTTTCTAGCAGTAGAAGCTTCTTTTAAATGTCTAAAAACTTCTTCATCTTCAGTTTTATAAAGTTCAAGTTGTTTACCAATAACAGATTCAATACTTTTTACCAATGTAACATCGTGAGGAGTTATAAAAGAGATGGCTCTACCTGATCTACCAAATCTAGCAGTTCTACCAACACGATGAATATAGTCTTTTGAGGAATTTGAAAGTTTGTAATTGATGACAATATTTACATCTGGAATATCGAGACCACGAGATGCAACATCTGTTGCAATCAATACCTTTACTTTACCAGACTTGAATGTTTTTAATGCAGCTAAACGTGATTTTTGATCCAAAAAAGAATGTAAAGATACTGTGGGTATATCTAATTTGTTTAACATTCCCTTGATTGCCTCTACTGCATAACAATTGTTTACAAAAACAATACACGATTGACCTTGATGTTTCTTTAATATATATACTAAATAGCAGTCTTTAGCTTGAGGTGGCATAAAAGCATATTCTTGTTTTAGTGAATCGACAGTGTCATACTTGGAATTATCTTCAAAAATAAAAGGTTCATTAAGTGCAATAGATTGTAATTTGGTCAAGTTTTTAGTCATTGTAGCTGAAAATAATAATGTTTGTCTTTGATTTGGTGGTGGTAAATGTTCTAATATACTCTATATATAGTAGATTATAGATTATTAATAAATATATATCTTATAAGAGATGATAATAAATTGAATTTCAATAAAATAATACAAACAGCAATCTCTAATTCATAATCTTCACCTAATAAACGATCAGCCTCATCCAATACTAAAAATTTACAAAATTTAAGTGCAACTTTTAAACCATTTGTCAAGTGAGAGGCAAAACGACCAGGTGTTGCAACGATAATGTGTGGTCTTTTCTCCAATATCAGTGATTGGGTAACGGTATCAATACCACCAATAACTACACAACAATTTACATTCATTGGCGAACCAATAGCATTAAATTGCTCACCAATTTGAACGGCAAGTTCCCTAGTTGGTGTTAGAATAACAGCATAGACACCATATGGATCTTCTGATAATTTACTAAGGATAGGAATTGCAAAGGATGCTGTTTTACCACTACCTGTTTTTGCCGAGGCAATGATATCTCTTCCTGATAGAATTGCTGGTATAGTATTATATTGAATATTGGATGGTTGTTTGAAACCCAATTGTTTAAAACTATTTAACAACCAAGGTGAAAGATTAAGATCTTCAAATTTCTTTTCTACTTCCATCTTTTAAAACTAAATGATTGTTGTTGATAAGGTATCTTTTGATATAATTATGTCGCTCGTTTTTTTTTTTCACAATTTTTCTTTTTTTTTTTTTTTTGTTTTTTTTTTCTAAAAATTTCGAAAAAAAAAAAATACAGAACAGTGAATTGGGGGAGGCCTCGACGAAAAGCATCATCATAAAAGGATCAGATTTCAAATATACATATATAGAATCAAAAATGACAACAATAAGATCAACATTTGCATTTGTAAATAGAACTATAAAATCATGTAAAAGTACAAATATAAGTTCAAGAGTTTTTGTCGCTACAACAACACAATCTACAACTTTTAATACAACACCAACAACTTCATCAACAACAACAACAACAGGTTTAAGGTAATATTTAATGGAATTTTACTTGTCAGCACATTGATGATCATCATTTTATTAACTTTACATTTGTAGATCATCAACAACTACAACAGGTTCATCATTATTAAATAATAAATCAAATAGAGGAATTTCAAATAATATAGTTGGTGGTTTGAATAGTTTAATTCAAATTGGTATGATTTAATTCTAGGGTAAAGAACATTTATTTCTCTATATATATTAATATTTTTACTTTTTTTAAATTTTACTTTTATTAGGATCATTTGGTGATGACGATGGTACATAATTTTGATTAGATTTTAAACTTTTGTAAATCATAGATATATTTAATAATAAAACAACAAAAATACTTATTAAAAAAAAAATAGAATGAAATCAACAAATATATACATTAATTTAATAGTTTATAAAATTTGATATTGTTTATATAATAATTCTCTAACTAAATAATATTCATCACTTAAAATACCATCAACATTGATCAAAGAATTACCACCAATATCTTCCTCTCTCCAAATATAAACCAAATCATTGCAATTTAAAATACCTTGGTCAAATTGAACTTGTAAACCATGATTTAAAAGTATTTGTTTTAAATCTGAAAGTTTCATATCACCAATAAATGATTGTTGATGTCCAATTGATTCGTTTAATTGTAATGCCTCCAATGTTGGTGTACCATTATTACTTTCTTTATCAACTTCAACCTTTGCTTCAATATAAGATATTTCATATCCAGATAACTATAAAAATAATAATCATTAGTATATAGATATATATATTTAAAATTATTACTATTATATTTACTTTTGAAGGTTTTAATGTATTGACTAAAGAATCTTTTAATATAACTTTATAAACATTTGTATCAGAAGTTAAATCCAATTGTTGATTAATATCTGGAATATAAACATTTTTAACACGAAGATTATCAACGACATAATTTTTAATATTTGATGAACATTGATCATTTCCTCTAATTAAAACTAAATTTGTTGGTGAAATTTGTTGAATAATAGTTTTAATTGATCTACCATCAGAACAACCTTCATAATCTATATTTTGTAATTTACAATTGACTTGAATATTAAATTGTTGATTTACAATTTTCTTTGGTTTATCTTCATATTCTACATCTACTGTATCAACTGCAACCATCTCTTCATCCATAGTATCTTCAAAATTCTCTTTTACCATTGTATCATCCTCTTCACCATATTCACCCCATTTTATATGTTTTTCAAAATATGGAAACATTGGTAACACTCCTTCTTTTATTATTATATCCATCTATAAAAATTAAATTATTATTATTATTAATATAAATAATTTGATAAAATACCTTCTCTAAAAATACATTACAGATAAATCAAATCTATTTTTAAATGGATTAATGTTTTCAATTTTAATGATATCTTGATCTTGATCTTGATCAGGATTTGATAATCTTTGTAATTCTAATTCTTCTTCTTTTCTTTTCTTTTCAGCCAATTTAATTTCGTCTTTTTCTTTTTGTACTTTTAATTCATATTCTCTAAGCTCCTCGCCTTCCAAATCTACTCGTCTACCTTGATTTAATTGAATTGATTCACCTTTTGATTTTTGTTTAAAAATATTAAATAATTGACTGGATAAAGTATTTTCATGAATGACGTCGGTCATCATAATTAGATTTCTAGGATCCTGTGCCCATTGAATAAATAAATCACGAGAGAAACCAGTTTCCATGTCTTGTGAACTTGCCAACACTACCTTTGGATTAGATAACGAATCCAATTCATGTATGGAATTACAAAGCTTGATATTTCTAAAAGAGAATACATTTTCATTTCTTTGTTCAAATTTAATGGATGCAGCAGCACTCATAAATTCCAATTGTGATTTTGCAAATTCACAAATGTTTGATGTTTCATGATTTAAAAATACGACATCATATAAACCCAATCTATTTTGTGACCAATAACTTTCAATACAGAGGAGTAACTCCAAAACTCTACCTGCAGTATCAACAGGCAATAAAACATTTCCATTGGATCTTAGTGTCTGTCTCATAGTGTCCAAAAGCATTTTATCACGATCTGTTTTCTTGAATGATGTACTCTTTAATGCATTTCTTGAATCTGTAATCAACAATGATGGTTTCAATAGATCACTTGTCAATTGTAAGCCATCAAGATGACCCTCTTTTCTATGATTATAATCGACTGCATAAATGATTGTATCGGTTTCTTTGGTAATCTTCCAAATAGCACCACCAATCATATGTCCTGCTAAATAGGGTGTAATTGAAATACCATTGCCCTTACCTCCTTCAAAGGTATAGTGTTGTGAAAAGGAAAGTTCTTGAAATCTTTTCTTTTCAAAACATGCATCCACATCATCCAAATCAAATAATTCAAACTCTTGTTGCTCCATTTTATTTTGATAAAGATCATAAAGAAACATTTGACCCATTTTAAATGTTGGTGTTGTTGCATAAATTGTACCTTTTAATCCCAATTTACCAACTGCATATGGCAATCCTCCCATATGTGTTAAATCTGGATATGATAATAAAACTGCATCAATTTTATCTGCATATCTATAGAGAGTGATATAGAGCAAGATAGAGGAGAAAGAGGAGAGAAATATTAATATTATGGGAAAATATATATATATTTAATATTAGTAGTACATTCTACATACTGTTTTAATGGATCTAATAATGATGAATCTAAAAAAGAATTTAACCCACAATCTAATAGTATACAAAAATCATCAATTTCTAATAAATAACATGGTGGTGATTCATCTTTTGAACCAGATAATGCTGTAAATTTAATAATCGATGTCATTATCTTTGTTTTATTTAAATATATAAATAAATGACCCTAAACAGTCAATATTACTTGTTTGATTTGATGATCACAAGAATGCAAGAAAAAAATTTAAAAAAAAAAAAAAAAAACAAAAAAAAAAAAAGTAAAATATTGATTCAGCTCAATGATCTTTTAATTTGATAAAGCAATCATTATTGTTTATTCTACAATTAAGTGATAGCAATTTATTTGTATATCTTTGAATGAGTACAAAAGTATTTTTAGCTTTTTAAAATTTCTTCCAAACTATATTTTTACAATGGGTTACAAAACTTTTACATATGAAAATTTTTCGGGTGTTTTTTTTTAATTTTTTTTCTATTTTTTTTTTTTGAATGACAAAAAATCGACATTCTTTTAGTATAAAATAAAACTGCACTAATAAAATTTTTCAACATTAGCAAGCTCTAAATTGTATGTAAAAAAAAACAACATTAAAAAACAATAGCGATATCATTAGAAATCAGATCAGTGTAGACGATAGAGATATTTTTATGATGAAAACCGAGACCTGACCTTAAACCCTAAGTTGCAGACAAAAACTCTTGTGGTTATATTTTAACTGATAATTTATCACTATCTTTTTCATATTTGATTTCAAATTAATTGTTATTACTCGGTTAAATAGTATAAATCAAATACTAATAATATAAATATATTATAGATATCCTAAAACGTGCCAATATTTTGAAAATATATAAATAAATGATGACATTCGATTTATTAAATCAACAAAAAGAGGGATTGAATTTATTTCATCAAGTAGCACACATAGTTTTGTGTTATTTCGACGAGCTAGCTGAGTGACCCCAATTGCAAACATAGTAACTTCTACGTCTTTACCCCTAATGTACTCTTTGTATGAACGGAGGCTAGTACCGGTAGTAGAGACATCATCAAGAAGAACAATATGTTTACCTTTGAGTTTTTCCCATTCACAATTAACTGTTTTTTCTATTTCCACTAAGACTGTAGCAGTTGTTCTGGTTGAACGATCCTTATAATCTGTGGTTTTGTCTACTTTTTTTCCTCTTTGGGATGATGGTTAGCATGTTGATGAATATATATAGAGTTTATATGATATGTACCATAATAGGAAAGAGTTTTTCTTTGTTCGATTTACTCAACATGGCTCTAACACTCTTATAAAAATCTGATTCTCTAACCTTGTGGCCAGGGATCAATCAAATGGTTTGAATTCTGCTAGATTTGTATTGAAGCTATCTTTGAAGTGATTAATTGCAATCGGTTGGTTTTGTTTTAAATTGAGGAGAGAAATAGAGTTTGGGGAGGGGTAGAGGTCACGTTATTTTTTTTTTTGTTTTTGTAATGAATGGGGTGGAGAAAACATATGCATCCTTTGAGAAAACAGCTTCGTGAGGTTGGAGGTACACAAAGGTATTTTTCTCCCTATATATAGCTAGTTTAAAAACTCAATATCAGCGGTGTTTCAAATTTAAAAATTTAAAAACACATCTTTACATGTATTTTGTTTAATTCTAAGATGTCCTGAAATAAAACAATTTCCAAGAAAATTTTTTTTTTTTAGAAATTTGAAAATTTTTTTATTATAATATTATTTCTATTTGTGTAATTAATATGGATACATTCAAAGCCTCATTACTTATTATCCCTACAGTGAAAAAAAATAATTTCAGTTTATAATAAAAAATAATTTCATAATATATATTTCGTCTTACCAACATTCACCTTCTATTCAATTGAATATAATCCGAATAAAGGTTCAAC
>AJWJ01000628.1:0-12286 GCA_000277445.1 Polysphondylium violaceum | reverse complement strand
GGTGATATTTGTTGAATATAAATATTTTACAGGTTCATTATCAGTACTAATATTTGACCAAATCCATTGTGTAAATGGATACTTGTAGACCAATTGATTACTTGTATCCAATTCTTGTAGTTCTACAATTGAAACTAATCCTGTGAATCCTATATATTCCCCATTATCAGTTGGTACAGATATATTTGTTGATGGAAGAGTATTGTTGATTGATGGTGTTGGAATGATGATGACTTTTGATTTACAATCAATACCCATCCAAGGTGAATAACAAATACAACCTGTTACTGAACAATAACCTTGTGAGGATCCACCACAATCATTTATACATGGATTGGATGGTTGTGTTGGTGTAGGTGTAACTGGGGGGAATTCAGATGATGATGATGAGGGCATAGAAGAGGAAGAAGCCGATGATGATGAGCTATCGGTCGAAGGGGGATAAGTGGTATCAGGTTTTGGAACTACTACAGTTTCATCTGATGTATATTGACCATTTCTTTTAACAACTTGTATTTTAAATGGTTTGGTAGTTGGCTTAACATCATTTATAATTAAAACGGTTGAAGAAAAAAATGTTGGTATTGATGTTTGCGAATAGCCTTTTCCATCATTATAATCTATTTTAACAACAGAACTATTATCTAAACCAAATGATTTACCTATGATTAATAATTCACCACCTTTTGTAGTAATGTCGCCAGTTTTTTGAACTACAGTTGCTGCATCTGTTGTAAATATACTTGTTTCGATTACATAAGGGAATCCCAAAGCTTGTAAAGTATATGAATCGAAACCGAGATAAGAATTGATATTATTCATTATACCATATATAGATAAAGAAATGCATTCAGGATAACCAAAACCATAGGGGATTTCAAAAACACATTCATAAAATGCATGAGTAAAGTTTGATTTACCGGTTAATGTAAATTCTTTTTTAACTATTCTCTGGAGAGAGTTTAAATAGAGGGCGGGTAGTTTATCTCGCTTGATACCATTAACCACATCAGATGTTGCAAAAGAATATTTCACAAATCTTTCGTTGGAGCCAACATCTATTGTGGAAACATTGAGAGTAAAATCTGAAACCATTAATGTGGAAGCCTCGGTCTCCATACAACTTGAATTCAACACCCTTAGGGAATCTGGAATTTTCAATAAGGCGGTACCAATATTTGAAAAATACCCACCTTTATCTATAAGATAGAGTGATTTAATTGTAAAAGATTGAGAGTTACAGACTTGATCAATGTAAAAACTAACAATATATTCATCAGCAGCTTGATTGCTAGAGTTAAAGTAAAAGTTTCGGTAGACACGATCTTCATCTCCAACTATGGTAATGTTACCATATTCAAATCCATTTAATTGATCTGATATTTTCAATTTCCAACCAATTTCAATTCCGCCTGCGGGAATTGCAACAATTGGTTGCCCATTTAACCAAGACAATTCTTCAACTATTGGACCAAGCATATCTGTTTCTTGAGAAAATACTCGAAGTATTGATTCAGGGAATGAGTTGCTCAGGAATTCAGAACTAATATTCTGAAAATATGTAATCTGATAACTCACCACCCCACTAATCATATTCATTGGTAATTGCACAGGTATATGATATTTCTTGTCTGCCTCATTCCATCTACCATAAAACAAATTATTCTCCAAGTATGGGTAATAGTCTATCGATAAGTTGGAAACAGTATTAACAAATTGTAAAGTTGGGGATACTTCCTTGTTTACATTTTCAAGACCAAAGCTAAACACAATTGTATAGGTGGCGTTTGTAAGATCAATATCGTTATATGACCAATTGGCAGATGAAAATACAGTACTAAGCTGTTCATAAGGGTAGAAACTAGGATTAGAGACCGGGATTTTCTTTGCAGGATCTATAGTTGGAAGTCTAATGCCATAATCATTTGAATTTGATGAATAATCAGTGATGGAAAACTCTGGTAACCAAAAATTTGGGTTGTCTATAACTATTTCATAAGTTCCATCTAATCGATCGCCAACTATTAAATCTTCAGACGTAACCAGTGGCTGGGTTCCATTTACTTTAAAGTAAAGTTTTGAGAAACCAGAGTCATTATCAACAACAGACACTCTAAGAATAATGTATCTATTATTTCCAGGAATAGGGATCATTTCGAGTTTAGAAATATAAGGAGCTACGGTATCTAAAGTATATGGTGTTGGCTCATCGAACCCAATATAATAATCATGGAAATAAAATGCATTTTGGATAGAATTATATTTGGATATCAATGGAGAGAATTCCATATAAAGTAGGGTGTTGTATTCTGAACCTATATTACCTTGTCTGAGACCAAAGGTTCCATCTAGTAAATAGGGTGTTGATAAAGGGTATCTAATACCATCTACGACAGACTCGATAACATATGTGGGCTCTATTGGAGAGGTTTGGCTTGTAAGTTGGATATGAAGCATTATGGCATCCCCAGGCAAAGGATTTGAATATAATAGCTGATTAAGAGAATTGGAATATGAAATAACAATTGGAGGTACATTTATCGATAAAGAATACTTCAATTGACAAAACTTTGACAAACAACCATATATTTCTACCACATTGTTTCCTGGAGACACTTCTAAACTTGTCAAGATCACTGTAGAGTTTAAATAAGTGCCCACCATTGGATAATATGCATAGTTGACTTTATCAGAGACTTTAATGTACAATGGTAGAGATCTAGGATCATTTTTCAACAAATTCAATGAACAAATAACCCTGTAAGCAGAGTCAATCAAAGTTTGTTTACAAACAACATTCTCTAAAGAGTATTGGACCTCTTCAGGATAGGGGATTTGGAAATTTACAGTTTTTGTATATTGAGCATTATTTAAAACTGTAGAAATACCGATTGAAACACTAGAATTGGTGGCAGTATTACTTAGAGACTCTGGATAAAAAGAAACGAAAAATGATTTAAAATTTAACTGCACATACGATAACCCTGTCCATTCATTTGAATTTAATGTAAGATAATTCTTAAAAGGAGTCATTTTGATATTATTATTAATTTTATATTCAAAATAATATGGAAATGGGGTAATAACACCAGTCTTTGTTAATCCAACTGGCGTAATATCTGGTACTCTAATATCTAGATTAAATGTATGAGTATAGTTGAAAATGAATTTAACCAATTGAATTTAATACAACATACCTGTGCATTCGTAAGGAACTGATAGGGTAAAAAGATTTACGTCCATTGTGGTAAAATTAATTTTACCTAGACCTATGGGAACCTCTACTTGTAATAAACAAAGGTATCTAGAACCTTGAGACTGTAAAAGTTGATATTTGGTAATTGTTAATGGACCCGCCAAAATAGGGAGATTAACAGCAGCGTCATCATCTTCAACTATTAATTGATAAGTTCTCACACAAACACCATTGGGAGTCGTAGTGTAGTCCCAGTTGTCATAGAGTCCATAATCATTCACTTTAAAAATATTGAGAGTGGAGTTTATCCCAGGCGCGCAAAAAAGGATAGTATATAAAAATACAGATAAATAAAAAAAGATAAAAACTTCATTAGAAAAAGTTAGAGGGCTATAAAATAAAAAAATAAAAATAAGAGAGTTGTTCTCGTTTCCCATAGCGGGTGATAACTTTTTATCCAAGAGACTGAATAAAATTTTAAATATTTAAAAAATACAACAAAAACCAAGATATTTACAATGAATCTTTTAAAAATCTGTATGTATTTAGTCATTGATGCCACCATCATCAGATTTCAGGTGTTCTGATTGGGTTTTGTTGACTCATGGTAAAGGTCCAACCCAATCTGAAAAATTCGTTCGAAAAGACACACTGTGTCCTTGATCACATTCAAAAAGTCAAAAATAAAAAAAAATAGAAAAAAAAAAGATTTTTTCACGCAACCGTTTTTTTTTTCAAAAATGATGTGCATTATTAGGTGTGGTTCCAAAGGTTTTTTAGATATTTGCCGAACACATTTTCAGCTATTTTTTTTTCTTTTTTTTTAAAATATCTAAAATTGTAATTTATTTTTTTTATAGCTGAAGGAACACTACGTGTTTTTTATTTTTTTTTATTTGGTCAGCGATTGTGTTTTATTTATTTAAATAAACATCACCATATTATTTTAATCTTGCTAAAGAAATAATCATAATTAATAAAGTTAAATTTTTTGAGACAGGTTCATCATATTTTTTTTTCATTTTTTTTTTCATTTTTTTTTCGTTTTTGTTGATTTTTGCCTCTTTTGTCCTGTTATTCTTTTTTGAGAAGAGCACAGAGATTACATAACAGATCAATCACTGTATGCGAATTTTAACTTGTATGACACATTAGATTGCTTGCGTGAAAAGAAGAATGAACCATTTATTTCATTCAAAAACATATATAACCACAGCTACATACTTGTGTAGAGTTGCATCGGTTGCTATGAATGGTGGTGGAGTTGGTCGTAGCAAGAGTAGTCGTAGTAGGGGTGGCCATAGATTCCCACCACCAGAAACAAGTTTTATAAATTCGACACTCAAGGACGCACTGAGCCGCCCAGGCCCAATTAATAAGGACACCCCTTCATCACAACCCAATAAACAAATTTTTTTACATCCGTTTCAACTTTGGATTAAAAATGAAGCCCTCCACCGCTCAAGTAGTAGTAGCAACGACACCGGTATAGAGTTTTTAAAACCTCGATCTAAATCTAAATTGGCGACAGAGGAATTATTCCCTATGGATTTTAATTCAAAACTTTACCAAAGTAGTTTAGTTGTGACCAAAGAGAATCTGGAAAAAGAAAGTGAGGATACAAATTCTCGAGCAAAGGGACCTTTGTCCGTTGATCAACTGAAATTGGGATATGATAAAAATTCAAAATTGACTCATACTAAGTATGTGTTTATATTTTACATGATTATGATCGTCATATACTAATCGCTTGATAAATTTTAGATTTGAAAAATCTTTATTTTCCAATAAATACTCTAGTGAACAGGTCGATGAAATATATCAATGGATAAAAGATACAGCACTCTTTCAACAACCTAAAGTTTTTAATACATTCTTTCAATATTATGCGACCATTGCCCTTCAACAACAACAGCCATTGGAGGCCGACTTTGCCGCAATTTTAACAAAAATGCAGGACAAGGTCGATCAAAAATCACTTTCAATCATATTAGACTATTTTTGTCAAAATCAAGATACAGACTCATTAAGGTATTGGATGAAAAAGGCTTCAGATACACTTCAGAATGAAAGGATCTTGTTTGGCGAGAGTTTTATTCGTGCTTATTTGACTTTGGACGATGTAGATTCAGCAATCAACATACTAAAAGAGGCCAAAGATGCCAAACGTGGATTTACCCGAACATGTTATTTTGCACTCCAACTCTTTGTAAATTACCTCACCCCGAGAAAGATGTATGACAGATTGGGCCAACTTATTCGCGACTATATCATATACGCTCCAAATTTTTTAATGTACTCTATATTTCACAAATTACTGATTGAGCTCTATAGAAACGACTATGATCTGGAAATTCTTTTCTTACACTTGGAAAACACAGGCATGGAACTTAAACGCTTCTATCAAGAGTGTATAGACCATCTGTTGAATGGCGATCAATACGATGTTGCACAATCGGTCCATCGCATATTCCTTTCAAGACACCCACCAAGTTTTAGAATATACAACGTATTCATGATGCATCTTATCAAAAATGACGACTACAACGCTTGTTTGGATCTAATAAATCAAATGAGTGACCATAAAATTATGTCAGACGAAAAAATAGATGTTGCTATCCTCGAGATGCTTTCAAGAAACAATCAATTGTATTTGATGGATAGCTTTATCGAATATTTGTACAGTTGCCCTTCTTATTCGAAAAAGTTATCATCTATTATCGTCTACTGCCAAATTCATTCCCTCGACACAGTGTCTACTAAATTGGTAAACAAAATATCCACGATCCCAGAGCAAGCGCAGAGTACCTTAATCAATCGTATCATTAGCGACTATCTGCAACTCAAGCATTATCACAGAGCCCTACGTTGGTATGGCGACCGTATCAACGAGTTTAATTTGCAACCAAGCCAATTAACATTGGAGTTCTTTGCCCTCTATCATGAAACTGCAATCAAAGAGTTGGAAGCAACAGGTCAATCAGCAGCATCAATTGAAAAGGAAAATATGCTATTGAAATTCTGGATCTCACGTCGCAAACAATTTAAACCTTATCATTTCAAAATTTTCCCTCAATTCATGGATGCCTTCAAGCTGAGAGCTCTCTGTATTATGGAAAATATGAAGGATATTGATAGACTTACTCCAGTGGGCTCACTTAGAGTTCAAGTGATGAGGTCCAATCCAAACTTTTTGACATCGACACCAACCTGTGCCGAAATGGAGTCTGTTTGCGATAGCTTTATTAAACAAAACATGTTATTACAAGGTGCAAAAGATTTTGATCTAGACATTTCTTCTCAAACGCCCGATGTTCTTTACAAACAACTATTAGAGTATATTAAAAATGATACACTCCCATTTGGTTCCGTTTTCCTTCAAGCCATGATATGGCTTCGTTCTAAAGATCCCCTTACATATATCTCACTCCTGAAACAGTGTTCATCCAATATACGTTCAGCTGTTTTTGATCTTGAATTCTATTGTAAATTTATTCAAGAAGACATCTCTAGTGCTATACCACTGCTGGCCCAGGAGAACCCTCTTGTTTGGAAAGATTCTGATAGAATTTGGAATTCTGTGATCATGGGTCTTTTGGCAAAAGGCCAACTGCGTCTTGCATCCAAAGTCATCTTTGGTGCTACTCAAACTGAAAAATCACTAGACATTGATGACATTCAAGAAAAAAGTATGAGTCCAATAAGCTCTGAGCCTATCTCTCAAGAAGTGATTGATTTTATCACCACAAACTTTATCGACGTTTCAGAACTAGATATTACAGAGAAACAGAGTCAATTGAAAAAAGCCTATTCGGATTTTAGTTATGAACACGAGCATTTATTTGATACATGTGATAGTTTCATTTTCAATCCTGTTGATTAATAAAAATAAGGATTTTGTAATTAAAGAGTTGTGGAGCTTAAGTAGCTACTTTGTTAGTTATTTGATATATTTATCCTTTTGCTGCAATTTTTAGTTTATTCCCAACATTTTTGTTGAATTTTTCTTGCTTCTTCTTTTTATAAATACAATAAGATACACTGACTATCGCTATGGCAGCAAATGCTACTGAACCAATTACTATACCTGCTAATTGAGCTGAACTGAGTTTTTTCTTTCGGATGGATGAGCATACAGAGTTATCAGTATCTGCAGCAGGTTTTTGATCTACCAATACAGAGAAATCGGGATCAAGTTGGACTAATGTTTTATATGATCTAACATTGATACCTATATAGTTTTGTATATTATTAAATTGGCTAGATTCGCCATTGTAGTTTTGTAAGAGTTGGTTTGTTATTGTTGATATTCTACCATCTATAACACCTCGTTTAATAAATCTACCATATAAACTGTGATCGTCTACTTGAAGTTTGACGTATTCTGAATTTGTAACAGTTGTATTACCAGATTCTAATGCTGAACAACCTTGATCTTGTTGTGATTCCAATGATACTTTCATAATTAATTGTAATTGATTCAATGAATTTGTAAATGTATAACTGGTGATGTTGATTGAGTATTTGATAGAATATTGATTCATATTTAATAATTCACCTGCAAATGTAATGTTTTGTTGTTTATCAAAATATTGAATTGATACATTTACTGTTGTTGTTGATTGATCCAATTGATTGGTGATATTTGTTGAATATAAATATTTTACAGGTTCATTATCAGTACTAATATTTGACCAAATCCATTGTGTAAATGGATATTTATGAATGGCTACATTATTTTGATTTAATTCTTGTAATTCTATAATTGAAATTAAACCTTTGAAAAGAGTTGCCTCTTTGTCTGAGGTTGAGGGAATGGAAATATTTGTTGATGGAAGAGTATTGTTGATCGATGGTGTTGGAATGATGATGACCTTTGATTTGCAGTCTTTTCCAATCCAAGGTGAATGACAAACACAACCTGTCGGGGAACAATATCCTTGCAATTCTCCACCACAATTGTTTATACATGGATTGGGTCGTTGAGTTGGTGGTATATCCTCAGAGCTTGATGAAGATGACGATGATTGTTGGCTTGATGAGTTTGGCTGTGGATAAATTAGTGAATTTTTTGGATAAACAATAAATTCATTGGAAAGAAAATTTCCTGATTTTTTCTCTATTTGAATTTTAAAATATGATTGATTTGTTAATGGTCTTACATCTTTAATTATTAAAGCAGTTGATGAATAAAATGTTGGTATAGATGTGGTTGATAATCCTTGTCCATTAACATATTGTATTTTAACAACTGAGCTATTATCTGTACCAAATGACTTGCCAATGATTAATAATTCACCACCACTAAATGTAATACCACCGGTTGATTCAATTATTGGATGAGTATTAATGGAGAACGCCTTTGTATCTATTGAATATTGAAACATTGTCGAATTATTTAGATTTTTTAGATCTTGAGCAGAGTAGCCATTAAAATTAGCATGGTTATCCATGAGACCATAGATTGAGATTGCAATGTACTCTGGATACCCAAATCCATGAGGTAAAGTCATTTCGTAATCATATTTCCCAATTGTTGGAATCCCACTGTCATATTGGATATCAAAGGAGGATGGTTCAAACTTTATGATTTGATGAATGGAACTTAGATAAATTAAAGGATGTTTCTTAGTATGCATACCACTCTCGATATCACTAGCACCTGCTTTGCATTTTAACACTCTGTTGTTGGATCCAACATCTATTGCTGTTTGTGTGCATTGTAAGAAATCTAATACAGGAGGAGTGGTATCGGAACTGGGCTGACAGGTGACGTTAATCCTTCTATGATTAATTTCTGGAAAGTTAATCAATGCCATATCAATGTTTGATTCATAGCCTCCTTTGTCGACAAGATAAATGGATGTAATTGTATAAGTCTGTGACCTGCAGTTTTGAAAGGTATTTATCCTAAAAAATCCAGATGGTTCTGTGATAAGAAATTGATATTCAAATTGGTCATGGTCACCAACCACGGTAATGCGACCGTAATCTAATCCATTTAATGTGTCGGATACATTATAATCCCAACCAATGATTCCGGAACCTGAAGCAGGATTTGTGGCCTCACCTCCAATTGGAAACCTAGTCAAAGTTTCAAAAATAGGGCCAACCATGTCGGCAATTTGAGAATAAACATTCACAATAGAGTTCGGAAAAGAGTTGGTGAGGTAAGAAGATGAAATTATATTTTCTAAATATACAACTTCGTAGAAGAGTCTGCCACTAAACATTCTGAGAGGGATCTTTACCGGAATTTCATATTGTGACGATACTTGGTTCCATTTACCATAAAATTTTTTTTCTTTCAAGAACTCATAAGTGTTTGTGGGGTATACCAGATTATAATTTAAGGTTTTTGATTGAGAAAGTCTGAGTAGAGGAGCATACTCTGTGTTTGGATGGGTTACACTGAATCTAAAGTCTATAGTATACGAACTATTGGACACATCTACATAGTTGTGAGACCAAGAGGCTGAAGTTAATTCAAAGTTTAGCGAGTGATAGAGATAGTTTTTCGGATTAGAAATGGGGACGATTTTACTAACTTCTGTGATTGATAATTGGACATCAATGCCATAGTAATCATAATTTGAAGCAAAATCAGAAATCACAAATTTGGTATACAAGAAATTGTGGTTCTCTATCAAGACTTCATAGGTGCCTCCCAATAGATTCCCTTCGACCAAATTGGCAGATGTTAAAATCAATGGATTTTGTCCTTCCACGGTTAGAGTAGAGAAGCCAGATAAGTCATCCACAATTTTTACTCTTAGAATGATATATTTGTTATTACCTGGAATGGGGATCAACTCAAAACTAGAAATTATAGGGACTTTTTCATCAATGACAGATTGAGGAGGGTTAGGGGCTACGAATACAGTGCCCGTCGAGTATTCTTGAAAGGTTATTGGAACCAGTTGTCTTTTTTCATGCTTGGAGATGGGGAAAACTACACTACGGGAATATTCGGCATAGGTACCTGTCTTGAATCCAAAAATACTGTCATCTAAATCAAAAGGACGACAAAGTGGCAACATTATATGAGATGATTGCCATTCGATAATATATTCCTGCACTTTGTCACCTTTAGAATACAATTTGTTGTCTGCTATTAAATGTGCAAAATACATTCCATCCAAGTCTGATTGAACATAGGCGTAAAAGGCGGTATATATAACTTGAATTGGAGGCGGTACAACTGTATAAAGAGGGGTTATTGGAATGAATTTGGTAAATACACATCTATTGAGTTGGCAAGCCAAAATATCAATTTGATAAAAAACACTATCTCTATGTGATATGACAAAGTTGTATGTAGAGTTGTATGGTGTTCCAGAGACAGGAACCGTGGCTAATCTTTTTCTTGATCCATCCACCTTGATTTCAAACACTAAATCCCTCGTATCATTTTTTAATAGTTGAAAAGATCCTATCAGTGGAGAAGAAGGAGTTTGGGGCATGGAAAAACTGATGTTTGAGATTTCATACTCAATTTCTGGAGATGGGATATCGAATTGAATCAATCTAGTGATGGGGTAATAAAGAGTGCCATATATAACATCGACTCTTGGCGGACCGGCGATAATGTTAGAGGTGGTGGGGTAAAAGTTCATAAAAAATGTATTTCTACCAAACTGTTGGAGCTCTATCAAAGACCAGGAAATTGTATTGTTTGTCGTGTAAATAAATGGTAGAGGACGACTAATCATTTCATTATTTGTGATTTTAAATTCATATTGATATGGTTGAGAGGTTGATAGAGGTTCATTTATCAGCCCTATTTCAACAATATTGGGTATAAGCTCTAAATTTACTTTGTTAGTGTATCATTGTTTGTATAAAAAAACTGGCAAAGACTTACTCTTACAGACATAAGGTATTGAAATTATTTTTGCTATTCCATTTTCAGTATCTAATGCCTTCACTATTATAGAACCAGAGCCCTCAGGAACCTGAAACGATACTTCAACTCGTATCGAAGAACCATTGTTTGCTTTGGTCATTGTTGAAGTAAATGCAGGTGTTGATTCTATATCGTTTACATCTTTTGTAATCAACAAATAAGTTCTATTACATAGAGTATCTGTCTGGAGCAAATAAGAGTCATTGGGGAACTCGTCATAGGGAACTAAATCAACCTCAATACTGTGCACTGAAGTGGCAGCTAGAGATAATAGTAGGATAATAAATAAAAACACTCTTTTCATTCAATAAGTTTGTGACAAAATTATATATAACACATAATTAATAAGCTCCTCCATCATAAAACCAACTCCCAATGAAAATTGTAAAAATCTTTAAAGAAATCTAGATATGATTTTTAAATTTTTAAAAATGGGGAAATCCAATTTCAAAGATAAAGTGAAAAAATAAAGAAATTTCTCGATTTGCTTTTTATTAAGGTTCGAGAGCATTGTTCGATTTCACACCCAGCTTTTTAAAAAGCTTCACTTAAAAAAAATAAAAGAAACAACGACCAGTCTTATGATTTTTGAATATTAATCCAGAATGCTAAAAAAACACAATTTTTTTTAATTGTTTGGATCAATGGCAATTCTGGGGGTAATCTAATTTATTTTGTCATAAATATTATTGTCATCTTTGTTATAGGTTTTTTTATTCAGATGTAACTTTCTATAATTAATGCTCTACACCTTTTTTGAATTTTTCTTCTTCTTTTTATAAATACAATAAGATACACTGACTATAGCTATGACAGCAAATGCTACTGAACCAATTACTATACCTGCTAATTGCGCTGAACTGAGTTTTTTCTTTTGGATGGATGAGCATACAGAGTTATCAGCGTCTGCAGCAGGTTTTTGATCTACCAATACAGAGAAATCGGTATCAAGTTGGACTAGTCTTTTATATGATCTGACATTGATACCAATGTAGCTCTGTATATTATTAAATTGATTCGACTCACCACTGTTGTTGTAGTTTGGTAAGAGTTGATTTGTTATTTTTGATACTATACCATCGATAATACCTCGTTTAATAAATCTACCATATAAACTGTGATCATCTACTTGTAGTTTAACGTATTCTGAATTTGTAACAGTGGTGTTAGCAGATTCTAATGCT
>AJWJ01000627.1:0-12291 GCA_000277445.1 Polysphondylium violaceum | reverse complement strand
ACCGCACTATTGTTTAGTTAAATTTTAAAACTAAAAAAAAAAAAAAAAAAAAAAAATACAAAAAATATAAGCAACGAGTGTATATCCCACATAGGGGCTAAAATAAATAAAACACACACACATAATTTATTTTTATACTATGTATTCTGAGCTTAGAATGAGAGTAAAAATAAAATGGAAATCTTTAGAATTGTAAATGAGGCTGTCCTTAAAATTTCTAATATTAAACATGAAATGCATTCTTTCACGACAATACAGAAATATTTAAAAAAATGAGTGAATGACACCACAAAGGGGATAAAATTTTTTAGAAAAAAAAAGGAAAACAATTTTCATGCACAAAAAAAAAAAAAAAAAATTTAACTTCTTCTTTTTTCACTTACACATTATTATTACATATCACCAATCCACACATAGTTTTATATTTATCTCAATAGTTATCTAATGGGCAGCTAGCACCAATAATCAAACACACACACACCTCCCCCACTCACCTAGTACCTCTTTTTCACCTCTCATCATTTTATTTATTTTACACACAACCACAAATACATACAGATACAGATAATACGATAGAGTATTAAAAATACATACAGCATCAAATAGAAAGATTTACGATTTACAGAAATGACAGATTCACACAGACACGAGATTATTAAATACTTGTCGATTATACAGCATTTGGGAACGAGTCATCTCAAGACTATTGGCGGATTCGTGCAACGACCCACGAGTTCGTCGAGTGCCTATGCACATGTACAAGAGCAGCCAGTATCACTGTTGCCCAGCAACAATGGAGAAAAGACCAATGAGGCATTATACAACTTGTCCTCCATCTTGGAGCGACTCGACGACAACCAGTTTGACGACATTATATTCTATCTCACTAAACAGGTGCGATCGCCGTTGGATCAGCAAGAGATCAACCGTCTCATGGAGATATCCACACAACTCAAAGTCTCGCTCGAGTACATTAGCGCCATTGGCCGTATCTATCAGTCGTTCCTCCTCTTTGAGCTCCTCACGCTCTACTGCAGCGAGGATCACATCACAAAGATATCAGAGGCGCTCACTGCCGTATTTCCTCTCCCCGTTGATGTCAGCGAGGATCAGGAGATTCTCTCGACTGCCCAAACCATACTAAAGACACAAAACTATCTCACCATTCTCCAAAAGCTTCAACAGCTATTCACTCGAACCAACATTGACAGTCTTCTTCACCTTCAACAAGAGATCAACAACTCTGTACATGGCAATAACAACAACATCTATGGAGTACCCTCAAACAATGGCATTAGTCTACAACAAATTTGTGAAACATTGGAAATCAAAACTGAAGAGTACTTTTTAGCCTCTTGTCTCAAGATTCTTTTACAAACCGATGAACTCACCCTCACATCACTCGTCGACTCTTTTCCCAAATTCCAACCCTTACAACTCATTCAATTGTCTCTTTTACCATTTAAAAATATCTATGAAATCTTGGATCTCAAATCAAATCTATGTTCCCTATCTTCAACCTTTCAGTTTTATACTCCATTACCAGTATCTTTAACTTTTAACTACCAATTACCAGATCCATCAAAGTATGTATTGATTTATTATATTTTTAAATCAGATCTATATAAACTAATCATAATCAAATAATTAGACCAATAGAATTAAAAGTGGTTGATCAACCACCAGAAAAAGCAGTTTATAGAAGAAATGTAAAACCACCACCCTCTGTAATGTTTGAAGGTGATTCAAAATTATTAAACGGAAATTATTATGTCCATACAACGTTGTTGAGATGTAATAATTTTGCAGAGGAACCAACCTTTTTAAAGGGCAATGCATTGACATTGGTTGGCTGTGGTAAAGTGGTGACATTCAAGAAACTAAAGATCTTGGTCACATCACATCAACAGGGTGAAACATTGTTTTGTTTTAGATTTGATCTTAGAAACTATAGATCCGATCCCACTCAAAATCCAGATGATTTTGAATTGGTTTCCTCAACTCACTCGAATCCCATTTGTGTACTTTCCCACTCTACTCAATTGAAAACTACTGCCAGTGATTTACCACAAATCCAAGAAATCGTCCCAGAGAGTGGTCCATCAACAGGGGGGACTAGAATAGCTATTCTCGGCAGCAACTTTGCCGACACACCCGCCACCCGTGTAAAGTTTGACAATATCGAAGTGGAGCCACATTTCCACAGCTCAGGCACATTGGTTGTCCACGCACCTCAACACGCTCCAGGCCCTGTTCAGGTCAAGGTCTCTAATAGCCCCAAGTGCTGGTCCACCACCTATGCAACATTTACCTATGAAGATCAATCCACCATTGCCACTCCCAATGAAAAAGAGACTACATCACTCAATCTCCCAAAGAGTGCCTTTGGCTTGGATTTCTCTTCGTCGTTTGCCTCAAACTTTTTAATCAAGGGACTCGATGTTCAAAATTCAAACAACTCGAGCAACTCGTTTGTCTATAGAAATTCGCCATCGTCTAGCAACAATAGACCTACATATTACTCAAAATCACTACAACAGCAACAACAACCAATTAATCAGTTGAATCAAAGAGGATTTGGTATGATTCACTATGCGGCAGCGTTTGGTGAACTCACTCTCTTGTCTATGATTCTCTTGGCCAAAGATTCAATGATTAATCTTGTAGACAAATATGGCAACACTGCATTGCATTGGGCCGTTGAGTTTAATCAAAAGAAAGCTATAGAGTTGTTGTTGGCCAGCCGTTGCTCGCCAAATGCTCAAAATCACCTTGGTAAATCCCCCATCCACCTTGCCACCAAAGATGTAGAAATCACAAAAACGTTGATCAAATTTGGTGCCAATTTCAATTGTACAGATATTGATGGTATTACTCCATTACACATTTCATCGGCTCAAGGCCACGTGGAATCTCTTGAATTCTTGTTAAAAGATTGTAATGCAAATATTTATTATAAAGACGATCAAGGTGAAACTTCGCTTCACTATGCCATCAGAGAAGAACAATCGCAATGTATTCAATTACTATTAAAACATGCCGAAAAAATTGAAGAAAATAGAATTGAAAATAGTTTAAATTATAGTGCTGCCTTGATGCCATTTTTTGAAAAAGAAGATGACAGTCAAGATGAAGATGAAGATGATGAAGATCAACCTTTGGTTCTCATGAAAAATGATGATTTTGAAAATGCAATTCATCTCTCGCTTTTACTATACAACAATATCAACCTTATTCAACAATTTATTTCAACAAAATACAACACCACCTCTCAATCTCTAAAAAATTATCAAAATGATAATAACAATACCACCCCCACCTCCACTGGTAATAATAATAGCTATGTACAAATTCCAATCAATATATAATTCATTCAAATTTAAAATAATAATAAATATCCTTTTTTTATAATTTAAATCTAAAGTGTATTTTAATTATCTTTAATAAAAAGTGTTAGATAATACCCTAGATTAAAGTTTTATTTTGGTGATGATGGCGCACTGGATTATGTTGCACTGGATAATGGGGCACTGTATGATTTTTGTTCCTTTGTTGTTGATTTTGTTTCTGGATGCAAATCGTTTTCTTTTTCTCCTATTTCGTTTTCATATCCAAAATATGAATAGGTGTATTACTATTTATTTAATAGTTATTTGGTCCATTTAAAAACAATTGTCTAGTTCCTGAAAAAATATTAAACAAAAGAATGATCAAGACTATAGATGCCCAATTTTCTCAGTCCACTTGATTTATAAAGCATCAGATAGTAGAATGAAATGGATATCTTGGATTTACTGTTATCTGTATTCAAATATTTTAATAAATTCAAGGTGAAATATTGTTACAGGAGATTACATGATTCCATGGTTAAATATGAAAAAGGCCATAAAATGTACAATAAACATTCGATTTAGATTAAAAGAGAAAAAGGATTCTGATTATAACATCAACTGAGCTTGAAAATTTACTTGTTAAAGCATGATCAAGATTGTGAGGTTATTAAAAAGTTTTGTTTGTTTTTTTTATTTAGATATTTTTTATAAATTAATTAAATATATAACACTAAGAAAGGACCATAGATGATGATGCTGCACTCGATGATGGTGCACTAGATGATGTTGATGGATCAGTAAGTGAATCTAGAGGCCTATATTCCCTACATTTTGTCGTTGTTGCTTCTTCAAATGAAACTTTTGGTTTAGATGGATCAAAAAACTCTGTCTTCTCTGCAGATGGATGCGTTTGACTAGTTGTTGCAGGTGAATGGGCTCGACGGTTTTTTGAAGGACCTTTTGGTTTTTTAGATTGAGGTCCCTCATTTTCTCCTGTAGTTTCGGTTCTTCCCCTTTTTTTATTATTCACTTTTGGTGGCACTGGAGGAGGACATCTTGGAGGTTGAGCATCACATTCCTTAGTAGTAATTGCTGCCTTTCCAAAAGTTAAATCAATAATATCGGTATAATAGCAACTCTCAGTATAATAATCAGGAATAGGATTCATCATTACCTGTTCAATACGCTCAAGGAAAACATCTTCGACTTCGGAAATTTTAAAATCATAAGCGTTTTCAAATGAATCAGGGTAAGTTGTTTCTGCCCAACAATTTAAATATTTCCTTAAGAATCTAGGATTGTAACGATTATAACCCCCTCTTTCACCGCCGCCCTCCTCTTTGGATTTGTATTTGTTTTTCAAGCTTCTAAAAGAACGATAGAAATGAACCAAGTTGTCAATATAATAATGATAGAATCTTCTTGCATCATAGACTTCTAGGCTCCAGAGTATGAATGGACAATAACTCTTGTTCGAAAGGCTCGATAAAGTTTGTCTATCCATTCCCATCTTTGTTCCATAGACGCTGTTGTTTTTTCATCTTCTTCCAAAATCGTAGGATCTTCATCATTTTGTTTAAATCCTCTTAGCTTTGAGTAAATATCCTTGATAGTAACCTTTTGAAAATGTTCATTGACAACAGTTTCGAACAATGGTTTGCAATAATCAGTTCTCACGTTAAGTTCTTTTGAAATTTTTGATTCCGTTAAATAATTCTTTACCTCTGTTGGGTTTAGCTTGTAGAGACTGCAATCAGGATACTTTGCTTCATCTGACAAGATTTGAACATCGATGGGGTCAACTTCGGCATTGGGATAAAAGAATGATGGATATCTTGAATCTGAGGAGGAAGATTTCTTTGTACCAGAGCTAGAGGCATCAGAACCAGTTGCAGTAGAGATTGGAGGAGATGGATCAGGATTTGTTTTTTGATCCATTATGGTAAAATCACTGTCTAAAAATTTGAAATTGGGATTTGTAGAATAAAGATTGATGGTGTTAAATCTCTTTTTTACTGTTTTCTTTTCAGTGTATATCATTGTTCTTAGAGCATTGGCTAAATCTTTATCATCCAAGCAAAACTATTATTATTAATATATATTATTAATAAAAGATCAGATATATATTGTTACATCAAATGCTACTGCTACTTACAATATTTCCTAAATGGTGAAGCTGACCTTGAACTCTATTTGAATCACCAATACAAACTCTAGTTCCCTGTCCATACTCAACCCCAACTTTTTCGTGTCTATTTGTAGTGTCAAAGAAAGAATTGATATCAACAACACCCCATTCCATTTTATCACTAGTTTTTATGAATGATGGAAGTTTATGATTTTGATTCTATTAATATTCATATTTATGTTGTTAATAAAATTAATAAAAATAACAACTCTATTATATTATTGTGATTATATAATACATACTTGAGTTGAAACTAAAAATAATTTTTTTTCCAATTGTGATACTGCCAACCATGAATCTATGCCAAATTCGACAGGAGAACAAAGATGAGTATCTTTTCTATTATAATCTTTTTGCTTTACATTTTCTGTACATTTTTCATTATAAAAGTTATTCCTCCATGAATAGTAATCTTCAGATTCTTCTACAGTATTTCCTGCTGGTGTTGTTGTCTTTGTCTACCAATCATATTTAAAATATTAGTACAGGTTAGTGATGATATATCCATAAAAAGTTATACAAACAATTGGAAAAGTTGATTTAGAACTAGTAAAACAATTGTGATCTAGGCGCTATATTTGTTGTTAGTATTCCTATTATAATCTTTCCAATTATAATTATTATGCAACTTACCAAAACCATAAGCTTTAATACCATTTAAAAAGGTTAATGTTTTATAGCAATCCTCTGGGTAATCACTCTCCATTACTTCTAAAAAAGGTAATCGTTTTGGTACATCACCTTTTTGTTTAACTATTGTTTTAGCTCTTACTTCCATAGCTATCTTACAATTTTGATTAAATTTATAGATCAAGTGTCGTTCTGGGGGGAATGGTTTTGGCAAATTATCTTTGGCATTATAATTGAACCAAAGAGGGCTTGAATTTTTCTTGCATACTTTATCATCACCATTTGTTTTAACAATCATTGGCATTGACACTTGGAATAACTTAACTATCATGTCAAAATCTATTCATTGATACTGGTTAATGGATTGTTGTGTTGTGTGTATACCTATTATAATTCAAATGAATGTTTTACAAACCTGCACCATTAAAATTAAAGCAAAAAGCATGTTGACTGGGATTGGTTGAGGTGCTTTTACCAAATACACCATCATCGTGTGGAATGGGAAGACTGTGATCCATAATGAATCCATTAAATTGTGCATCATGTGAGATGAGATACTTTGCATGAGCCTTTGAAAAACCTTGTGAGAATTTTGGTTTATCAAAATTGTCTGTTTTTTCTTTGATATGAGATCCCTCATGAAACCATGATTGAAAGTAATACTTACCATCAGCCCCACAATTTTTTAAACTTACTGTTTCAATAAAATCTTTAAAACCTACACCGTGATGATCAGAATTCGATGTCTATTTATTATTGAAAAAACAAATATTAATTCAATCATTCCATGGCCTTTTGACCTTATTACTTACTTCAATGACTGTTTTTGATCCATCGTTATAAAACAAAGCATATTTTAGTTTATTACTAATGGGACCAGCATCTTTAAGTACCATCCACCATTTGACTTGCTTCCATGATACGCCTGTTGCTGTTTTTTGAGGAACTTGACAATAATTTTCAAATGTACCTTTATCAGCATAGCATAATGAAATAAAGATACAAAAAACTAATAAATAAATAGTAATACACCTATTCATGTTTTGGATATAAAACGAAAACGAAAGGAAAAAAAAACCTTAATACAATATCACACAAGCCATCATGATCACCAACACGCCCCATTACTAAACCGTTTTTGTGAAAAAGCCAAAAAAAAAACTAAAAAAATAAATATCTCTTTGACTAAAATAGATACACACCATTCTTTGAAACAAAAAAAATCACTAAGGAGGTAATACTGTCCCAAAAAACTATAATTGCTCTAATTTCATTATTGTTGCTATTGTTATTTTAATATGAATATAGATTATTTTATAGAAATAATTAGTTTTTTAAATCCTTTTAATCAACAAAACTCTTATAACCTTTTTGTGAAAAAGCCATAAAAAAACTGAATTGAAAAACTTTCATTTTTTGACAATTAAACAAAGAAAAAAATAGGGAATCAGCACAATGAGTACACTTGAATTTATAGCATCAGATAGTAGATGAAATGTATATCTTGGATTTTCTGTTACCTGTATTCAAATAGTTTAATAAATTCAAGTGATGGATGGTGATTATTGTTACAGGAGATTACATGATTCTATGATGTTACGCCATAAAATGTACAATAAACATTCGATTTAGATCAAAAGAGAAAAAGGATTCTGATTATAACATCACCTGGGCTTGAAAATTCACTTGGTAAAGCAAGATCAAGATTGTGAGGATATAAAAGAGTTTTAATGTTTATTTATTTAGATATTTTATAAATTCAAGTTGACAACTAGGAAAGGACGATAGATGATGATGATCATGATGGTTATATCAGGTGCACTCGACGATGATGCTACTCGATGATGCTACACTCGATGATGTTGACGGGTCATAAGGTGAATCTAAAGTGCTATATTCCTTACATTTTGTTGTTGTTTCCCTATTACGAATCAAATGAATGATTTACGTACCTGTAGGACCAAAATTAAAACAAAAAGCATGTTGACTGGGATTGGTTGAGGTGCTTAATACACCATTTTCGTGTGATTGGGAAGACTGTGATCCATAATGAATCCATTAAATTGTGCATAATGTGAGATGAGATACTTTGCATGGCCTTTGCAAAACCTTGAGAAAATGTTGGTTTATCAAAATTGTCTGTTTTTTCTTTGATTTGAGATCCCTCATGAAACCATGATTGAGAGTATTTCTTACCAAGAGATACCCCACCATTCTTTGAATCTAAAATATCACAAAGTAGTTAATACATATCCCAAACAACTTTTTTTGTTCTAAGAAAATTATTATTGCTATTGTTATGAATATGGATTGTATAAAAGAATTAATTAATTTTTTAAATCCTTTTGATCAACAAAAATCTGTTAACCTTTTGTGAAAAAGCCATACCATAAAAAAAAAACTTTCATATTTTAATAAATTCAAGTGATGGTAATCATGATCCTATGATTTAATGTTTGTTTTATTTATTTAGTTATTTTTATAAATAGTAAAATATATATGGTGACAACTAGGATAGGACCATAGAAGATGATAATGCACTTGATGACGATGGTGCACTCGATGATGTTGATGGATCAGGAAGTGAATCTAGAGCTCCATATTCCTTACATTTTGTTGTTGTTGCATCCTCATATGAAACGCGTGGTTCAGAGGCATCAGGAAGCTCTGGCTTCTCTGCAGATGGATGGGTTTGGCTAGTGGCTGCGGGTGGATTGACTTGACTAGTTTTTAAAGCAGCTGCTTTTGATTTTTTAGATACAGGTGAAAATTCTTCTTCTAGCGTTGCAGTTGCTTTTGCAGGTCCTTCAGCCCTTTCCCCTTTTTTTTTTATTCTGTGGTGGCTTTTTGCTAGGAGGAGGACATTTTGGAGGTTCTATATCACAAAACCAACTCAATTTTGGAACCGCTTCTGTTGTTGTTGTATCTGTGGCTTTTCCAAAAGTTAAATCAATAATATCGGTATTAAAGCAGCTCTCGGTATAATAATCAGGAATAGGATTCATCATTACCTTTTCAATACGCTCAAGTAAAACATCTTCGACTTCGGAAACTTGAAAATCATAAAAGTTTTTAAACAAATCGGGGTAATTTTTTTGAGCCCAACAATCTACATATCTCCTGAAGTTAACAGTTGGGTAATGGTTATTACCTCCTCTGCGACCGCCGCCCTCCTCTTTGGATTTGTTTTTGTTTTTCAAGTTTTTGAAAGAATGATAGAAATTAACCAAGTTGACAATATAATAATGATAGAATCTGCTTCCATCATAGGTTTGGAATCTTGGAGAGTTGTATGAATGGTTAATAACTCTTGTTCTATAGGCTCTATAAAGTTTGTCTATCCATTCCCATTTTTGTTGCATAGACGCTGGTGTATTATCATCTACTTCCAAAATCGAAGGATCTTCATCATTTTCCTTTAATCCTTTTAACTCTGAGTAAATTTCCTTGATAGTAACCATTTGATGATCTTCATTGACTTGAGTTTTGAACAATGGTTTACAAAAATCAGTTAGGGTCTTTTTGATGCCTTTTGAGTTTTTTTTTGATTCCTTTAAATACTGCTCCACCTCTGTTGGGTTTAGCTTGTGGAGACCACAAGTAGGATACTTTGTTTCATCTGACAAAATTGGAACTTTATCGGGGTTGACTTCAGCATTGGGATAAAAGAATGATGGATATCTTGAATCTGAGGAAGAAGAAGATTTCTTTGTACCAGAGCTAGAGGCACCAGAACCAGAATCTAAGATTGGTTCTAAAACAGATGGATCAGGATTTGTTTTTTGATCCATTATAGTAAAATCACTGTCTGTTAATAGGAAATTGGGATTTGTAGAATAAAGATTGATGGTGTTAAATCTCTTTGTTACTTTTTTCTTTTTAGTGTATATCATTGTTCTTAGAGCATTGGCTAAATGTTTATCATCCAAGCAAAACTATTAATGAAAAATATTATTAATAAATGATAAGATATATTGTTACAACAAATTGTTCTGCTACATACAATATTTCCTAAATGGTGAAGTTGACCTTGAACTCTATTTGAATCACCAATGCAAACTCTGGTTGCTTGATCGCTTACTTGGTTTCCACCAGCATATTCAACTCCAACCTTTTCGTGTCTATTTGTAGTGTCAAAGAAAGAATTGATATCAACAACACCCCATTCCATTTTATCACTAGTTTTTATGAATGATGGAAGTTTATGATTTTGATTCTATAAATAATCATAGTGATGTTTTTATTAATAAAAGTTATAATAATAACTATATTACATTATTGTGATTATATAATACATACTTGAGTTGAAACTAAAAATAATTTTTTTTCCAATTGTGATACTGCCAACCATGAATCTATGCCAAATTCGACAGGAGAACAAAGATGAGTATCTTTTTCATTATAATGGCTTTGCTTTACATTTTCTGTACATTTTTCATTATAAAAGTTTTTCTTCCATGAATAGTAATCTTCAGATTCTTCTACAGTATTTCCTGCTGGTGTTGTTGTCTTTGACTATCGATGATAATTTTAAATTATTAGTACAGGTTAGTGATGATACATATTTATAAAAAGTAATACAAACAAATGGAAAAGTTGACTTAGAACTAGTAAAACAATTGTGGGGCTCAGATTGTGATCTAGGCGCTATATTTGTTGTTAGTATTGCAATCAAAATCTTTCAACAATTATAATAATTATTTTGCAACTTACCAAAACCATAAGCTTTAATACCATTTAAAAAGGTTAATGTTTTATAGCACTTGTCAGGGTAATCACTTTGCATTACTTGTAAAAAAGATTTTCGTTGTTTATTTTGTAAAGCTCTTTCCTCCATAGCTATCTTACAATTTTGATTAAATTTATAGATCAAGTGTTTATTTGGGGGGAATGGTTTTGGCAAATTATCTTTGGCATTATAATTGAACCAAAGAGGGCTTGAATTTTTCTTGCATACTTTATCATCACCATTTGTTTTAACAATCATTGGCATTGACACTTGGAATAACTCTATTATTTTGTCATAATCTATTTATTGATACTGGTTAATAGATTGTTGTGTGTTTACTTAATGATGTTTTACTTACCTGTATGATCAAAATTAAAACAAAAAGCATGTTGACTGGGATTGGATGAGGTGCTTTTACCAAATACACCATCATCGTGTGGAATGGGAAGACTGTGATCCATAATGAATCCATGAAAATTTTTGTCATGAGATACAAGATACTTTGCGTGAGCCTTTGAAAAACCTTGAGAGAATGTTGGCTTATCAAAATTGTCTTTCTTTTCTTTGATATGAGATCCCTCATGATACCATGTTTGAAAGAAATGATTATTATTAGCATCAGCTGTCTTGCAATCTTCATAACTTACTGTTTCAATAAAATCTTTAAAACCCACACCGTGATGATCAGAATTCGATGTCTATTTAATATTGAAAAAAGAAATATTAATTCAATCATTCCATGGCCTTTAGACCTATTACTTACTTCAATGACTGTTTCTGATGTTCCATCGTTATAAAACAAAGCATAGTTTAGTTTATTACTAATGGGACCAGCATCTTTAAGTACCATCCACCATTTGACTTGCTTCCATGACACACCCGTTGCTGTTGTTTGAGGAACTTGACAATAATTTTTAAATGTACCTTTATCAGCATAGCAGACCGAAATAAAGATACATATAACTAATAAATAAATAGTAATACACCTATTCATGTTTTGGATATAAAACGAAAATGAAATAAAAAAACCTCAAAATCACACCTGCGATCATGATCACCCACGCGCCCATTGCTGAACCTTTTTAGTGAAAAAGCCAAAAAAAAAAACTATAAAATAAATATCTATTTGACTAAAATAGATACACACCATTCTCTGAAACTAAAAAATTACTAAGAAGACAACCAACCAAAACCAACTATAATCGCTCTCAGTTCCTTTTTTTAAGATCATGATATCATTCTTGCTATTGTATTCATATGAATAATTAATGCATTTTGGAATTAATTTTTAAATTGTTCTTTTATCGACAAAAAAAATCAAAAAAAAAGAAAAAAAAAATTAAAAAACGAACGAAACCCATTAAGATTGTTATGAATCACATGATACAAAAAAAACAACAGGATCATTTGAG
>AJWJ01000626.1:0-12319 GCA_000277445.1 Polysphondylium violaceum | reverse complement strand
GGTGGTTGTTTTTGAAGGAAAAGGGGGTAAAATTGATAACATAGAAAAAAAAAAAAAAAAAACAAAAAAATTTAAAAAATAAAAACAAAAAAAAATACAAATTAAAAAAAAAAAAAGACTTTCATCCAAACAAACTAAATTTAAATCCTATAGCTATTTATAACAACACACAGACTCACACACAGTCACAACAACAACAACAACAACAACAAATACCATCATCATTAAATATATTTAAAACAACAGTTATTATCCTTTTTGATTTTTTTTTTTTCTCGAGATAGAGGAATTTTTTTTGTTTTTTTTAATTTAGGTTTTAATTGCATTTTGTAAAGGAAGGAAAAAAGGTAGGGAGGAAAAAAAAATAATAAATTTATATACATACATCTCTTAATCAATTCGAACAATAATTTATTTGGTTATATGTGTATAAAATAATATTAATTTAATTATACCAACACTCACACCCCACACATACACATAACCACTACCACCCCGCAAATAATTAATATTTAACATACACACCATTTATGTACATATATACACAATAAACAATCTTTTATCCAACCATCATCAATCACTTCATTATCACTCCCATCCATCCCTACAATCGTTTAATTTATTTTTGGTTGTTTTTTTCTTTTTTTTTTTTTTTTTTTTTTCTTATTTTTTTTTTTTGGTAATTATTTTTCCTTTTTTTTATTGTAGTGAATCAATTCTATATTCATAGTATAGCAGCAGCACTGTATCATACATATATCATATTTATTAATAATAGCAATAATATCAACAAGTGTAATGAATAGAATATTGACAGAGACAAACACAATCAAATAATTATTAGTCAACCCAGTCACCGCAAGTCATTAGAATAAATTATTCTGTACAGCTACAACAACAAAATGACAGAAAATACAACCACAACTACAACTACCATAAATAACCCAGTTTCTACGACAACAGCAGCCCCAGCCAATCACAACCACCATCACCATCATGCTCCCGTTGTTTTTGGTTCTAAATATAAACACAATCTTCGTTCAACATCATCACTAGAAAAAGTCCCAACAAAATACAACGAAATCATAGAGGTATGTTGAATTTTATCATATGATCCTCGATTACCTTTTAATCGCGTGATTATTTTTTTTTAATGCCATGTAAAAACATTTTTATTGGCTAAAATTTTTTTGCGAGTGCATGAATTTTTTTTACTAAAAAACTTTTTTTTTTTTGCTATACCCTTACCAAAATAGTTATTGTTATCGCCAGATTTAGAATTAGTAAATATATTATGTTCATTGACACTGGTTAAAGAAACATTGCCCAACACCATCAATATATCAGAGGCGTTGGTGTTGTTTTTTGAAATTCATTGTAACTTGAAATCATCGTATCTGCTAAAATGGGCAATCGATAAAGAGGTGGAGAACACAGCAAATGGTGCAACATTGTTTAGAGGACTTAGTACTGCAACTCGTTTAATTTCAGCATTTTATAAAAGAGTAGGTGATGGTTATTTAAAATATTTATTACAACCTTTTATTTTGGATTTGTGTTCAAGAAACTTTTCATTTGAAATTGATCCTGAAAAAGCAGGTAAAGGTGTAAATGTACAATCAAATCTAGAGAAGCTCATCACAATCACTCAACAACTTTTAGATAAAATTTTAGATTCAATTGATCAATGTCCACAGTAAAGTATTAGTATTTGTAGTAGTTTTAGATATAATTTTATTAACACATACAAACAAAAAATTAATAATAGACCAATTAGACATATACTCAACCATACACAAGAAAAAGTTGAAAAGAAATTTAATAGTATGAAAACAACAGTTGTAGGAGGATTTATTTTTCTTCGATATATTTGTCCAGCAATAGTGGCACCAGAGGTGTTTGGATTGATTAGTGATGTGCCCAGCACAGATTCTAGAAGAGGATTGGTGTTGGTATCAAAACTATTACAAAATTTAGCAAATGAAATGCCATTTGGTGTTGGTATTAAAGAAGAGTTTATGTTGTATTTAAACGATTTCATTTCAAACAATTCCAATAGAATACATTCATTTTTTGATCAATTGGCATCGGAAAAATCGATAAACAATGAATCATCATCTGCCGGTGCACCCATCAATAATGGTAAATCCAAACCATCGTCCTCGTCATCATCCTCTGCTGGCGGCGCTAGTCATGGCAAGAATCATGATGGGTCTCCGCCACTAAGACCCATAGGAAGCTCTCAGAGATTAATCAACAACCTTTACAACCAATCCTACCAATCCAACTCTTTTAACGAAGTCTTTACCGATGATGCCATCATGGAGAATTTAAATATACTCATATCACAACTCTATGAACACAAGGAAAGGATTGATCAACACTTTTTAAATGAAAACAATATAGAGTCATTGGAAATACAAAAAAAACTCGATTCAGCCTTGACAACCATCAAACAAAAACACTTTTTCAGTAAGGTATGGGGAAAAAGAAGCAAAGACACTTCTCCAACAAATGTAGGAAATGGTACAAATGGTAATAGCAATGGTAATGGAAACAATACAAACCCTTCAAGCATCAATAATAATAATAATAATAAGACGATAAAGAAATCAATTAGCAGTGGTGGGGATAATGGAAAGCCACCCAAAATAATACTCAATCAATCAGTTGATCAAAATAGTCTTTTACTATCCGATGAAGAAATGTATATTATTGGTAATAATCATCATGGAAATAGTAGTGAGATAAAAAGTTACTATAAATCTAGATTGGAGTCAAAGGATTTGGAATTAAAAGTTTTATCAGATGAAGTTATATATTTGAAAAAAGAGTTAGAGGAAACAAGAACTAGATCAAATGTAATCAAAAAACTTCGTGAAGAATTAGAGGAAGAAAAGAGAAAGAGAAAAGAAGCCGAGCAAGCATTTAGAAAAGCCATGGAAAAGTTTAAATCTTTGGGTCATTTAGACGTGGCAACTGAGCTATCAAATCAAACCTATATTCCAGAGGACAGTTGTAGTGATTTAGCTTCTCTTATTGAAGACACTTTGGAAATTTCCTCATCCTCTTCTCAATACAATAGTTTAAGAAAAAGAAAATCTCAAATGAGTTTAATTACTCCAAGAAAATCAAATCATCTTCAAGTTGATCATAATAGTAGTAATGATGATTCAACTGGCGGACCAATTAAAAAGTCAATTACCAATGGCAGTATAGCAGAGAGCACTCTTTCGCAATCATCAGTTGTCACAGCCGCAGACATCGATACTTTGGATGCCAACTCGTTTAAAAAAGTACACAGTAGAAATAATTCAAATGATGTAAATACAGAGATGACCAGCAGTGAATCATGTCCAATGTTTGATATTGAAACAGAGGATAGAATTATTCAAGCCTGCGTCGATGGTGACGTTGTTGAAGAAGATGATGAAGGTATGGATCTCTTGGAATTCCTTAAAGAGGTTGGGGAAAGAGTGAAACAAGGATCAAATCTCTCAACTTCAAACATTACCACAATAATGAATGGTGCAAATAAAAACAACCAACCCCAACAACAATTGGTTGAAGAGGAAAAAAAGAAAAGAGGATCCATTCTTTTAAAACATTTTAGATTTGGCAGTAGCTCACCATCAAAAAAAGATAAATCATCTCCAGTGTCTAAAAATAAAACTCCAAGTACTCCCAAAGAAAGCAATGGTAATAAGGATAAGGATAATAGTAATTCAAATAATAACAGTAGCAACAGTAGTAGCAGTAGTCTTGGTTCAAATATTAGTAATAGTACCAAAGATAACAACACCAACAATAACACTACAGTATCATCTAAAGAAAACCAACATAGTGGCAATATGGTTGAAATAATACAAAACTAAACTCCTCTTATATATTTATATTATATTATATTATTATCGATAACTATACTTTTTTTTTTTCTCTTTCATATGTATCTTTTAGTCAAAAAAAAAAAAAACCTGTATCATATAAAATTAAATAAAAAACCCCTATTATATATCTTAATAATATTATTATTGTGACATGATCATATATATATATATATATATAAAAGAATTAGAATGGAGCAACAAAAAATATATTTTTCAGATTCAACAATAGTTTTTATAAATTTTTTCTTAATTTTAAAAAAAAAACTTACACAGATCAGAGAATGAATCAATTAAGAAATTATCAACACTAGCATTAAACCACTTTGTAGGGGGAAAAAAACTTTCCTGATCCTCTTCCATAGTCCAAAACTCTGAAGACTCTCGCCGCGGCGATTTTTTCGTCATATCCATTGAAGGGGTATATCAAACACATAATGTGCTCTCAAAACCGACCTTTTAAGATCATTCGACATTTCTTAAATTTAGTTTTTTTTTGTTTTTATTCATGGGATGATGACTTTAAAAAAAAAAAAAAACGCCGAAAAGTGATCACTTTTACAAAAATACGACTACCAGTGAATCCATCTTGTTGAGCGAAATTATCTAGATTCTTTCTTGTCCCTGATCATATTAATATTAATATCTTATCAATTTAATTCAAGAATAAAACAGTGTTTTTGTTTTTTTTAAAAAAAATAATATATAGGGAGTGTGTTTTTATTGTTGTTACTATTGTTTTTAATGATTGACAGATGAACTGTGCTTGATAAGCCAATCTAAAGTAATATCAATATTAACACTATTTTTAGCAGAAATGGAATAGCAACAAACTTCGCGTCCTTGAATTGACTTTAGATCTCTGTGTGTGATAATGAGGTTAATATCATTTGATAGATAGAATACTGCTGAGAGTTTTTCTGAATAAAATTATGTACATACAAAAGTTGAATAATTTCATCTGCAGATGCAGATCCTGCTAAATCATTTTTGTTTGCTAATACTAAAAGTGGGATTTTAGCCAAGGGTGGCTTATTAATTAATTCTAAAAGAGCTGTCTTTGATTGTTCAAACTTTTCTCTATCTGCTGAATCTACAACATAACTGTATATTTTATATTATATATTAATATTGTTGTTCATTCTAAAGTATTTTTGTATGTTGTTGTTGTTGTTGTTGTTGTTATTCTGTCTATAAACATAAACATAAACATTATTAATAATGTCGATAAATTTCCACAATTACAACACTATTTGATTAATTTGATTTGTGGTTGATGATCATATGATACATTACACTATAGCATTTACACCTCTACAATATCTTTCCCACATCTAAAAAGTAATAGAGGTTAGTAAAAGTTTTATCAAATAGACAAACAAACTTCAAACTTACTCCTCTAAATCTTGGTTGACCACCAATATCCCACAACTTTATTGTAACATTTCCTTTAGTAACCTTTTTCATATTAAAACCAATGGTAGGAATAGTATCTTCAACGAATCCTCCATACTAGAAATATAAAGAAACCATAATGATTAGTATTATGCCGACGATTACTCTAAGCAAACAAACAAATACATACAGATATAACATTAACTAGGGTAGTTTTACCACTACCTTGAAGACCGACAAGAGTAAGTTCCATCTCTTGTTTCCAGAATAAACTCTTAAAAAAGTTTAAGATTGAATCAATGAATTTCATCATTTTTGTATGTATATATGTATGTATGTGTATGTGTGTTTGTGAGAACAAAAAAGAGTGTTAAAAATTACAATATCTGTACAACACTTTAAAGTTTTATAGCTATGATATAAATAACTAAACTGAAAAGCTATATTGAGATGAAGAAAAAAAAATTTTAAAAAAATAAATGCAAATGTTGTTTTAGTTGTGTGATTGCGAAAGGAAATGATGATGATTTTTTGCAAAAACTAAAAAAAAGAAAAAAAGAATAGTAAAAAAAAAAAAAAAANTGATTGATATATATAGATATAAGTTTAGTCGCTAACTACTACTAGAGAGTGAATTGATGAGAGATAATAAATTTTGTTAAGAAAAAAAATTTCCACACACAACACTTACCACTCAATTTTCCTTGATAAAGAAAGAAAATTGAAAAATAAAAAAAAAATAAAAAAAATCTCATTGGTAAACCTAAATGCCTGGGATTAATAAGATCACATTATTTATTTTTCATAAAAATATTTGTTTAAAGAGAACTCTTTTGTTTCATTCTCAAAAAGAGAGGCACTTAGGTTTACCAATGAGTGCCTAATGTAAAGGTAAATTTTAATGGGTCTCAAACCAAACCTATAATGTTTTAAAACTATTCCCCAAAGAACCATGGTTTACGGGAAATTTAAAAAAAGTCAAAATTTTATTTGTTAAAATTTTATATAAAAATTTTTACTTCATTTCCAATTTCAATATGACACCTTAGCAAAGTGGTTAATGCGGCGCCCTGCTAAGGCGTTCTCTTCGGAGGCGCAGGTTCGAACCCTGCAGGTGTCGATTTATTAAAAAAAATGGTCATTTGTCGGGCTATGGATTTTGTTAGACATTGTAATAGGAATGAGTCGTGTCCCATAATATTAATCTTATATTTAATATTATATAAAAACAATAAATAAAGATCATCGGATCTAGTCGGTTTTGCGCACTCCTTCTCACCACAATAGAAGCCTTTTGTATTTATTGTGTTTTATTGTCATTCATGTGTATCTTATATTGGACCAAAACTAAAGATAGTATCTATCTTTAGTTTCTATTAAACATGTAAATCAATTCTAGTAAAGAATAGTCAAATCCAATTTGAATTCATATTTTTCCAAAGCTATAAAAGCCGGGTTTTTGTTAATAATAAAGTATTAGTTCATCAATTATATAAATAATTTTAATATAATAGTAATAATATAATTTATTTGTTTTCCACCCCCTAGTTACAGATTTACTACTCCTCCATGCTATTCGGGAGCGCCTCTCCTGCTTGGGATCTGTTTATCCCTTGATGTATCAAATAAACAAAAAAATTGTCGGGTTTAAAGGCTGCATGTTTTAATAAATAATGGAATTGATCCTATTATTTATTAAAAGGTTTTGTCACTGAAGAAAAACATGATAAAAACCATAAATAAAGTAGTGAGATTTATGTCGAAAGATCTAGATTAAAAAATCTACTAATGAATACTTTGAGTTCATTTGGTATTTATAATTTTTAATTTATTTAACCTGGAATTAAGTCAGTTAGAAAATGATAGATTTATCCTAGATCATTGTGATAGATCAGATAGATCTTCATCAATAACATTAGCGAATAAATCTTTGTTCATTACAATATTATAAAAGATCTGATCCATTTTTAATAAACTATGATGTTTATCATTGTATTATTTGTACACATATGCATTATAAAATAAAAAAATAAATGTTATGGAATGTTTAAATAAAATGAATTTATCATTTATAGTTTAGCATTGAGTATTTGTTCAAGTAACCTGTTGGAATAGATTATTTTTAAGTTTTGATGCACAGTGGGGGGGAAGTCATTCAAGTCTCCTTTCCACCGTATAGCAATACAGAGTAGCATATGGGGAGAAGGATAGGTATGGATGATAGTCTTCTGACCTTGAGTGCACCGGCTTCATTTTTCCACATGATCAATGAACTTGAGAGAACCGATGGTTGTGTCAAAATCGTTTACAATGTCATATGTGAGCCCATAAACTCATCTACCAAGATCTCTTCCAACAAGGAAAAATGCCATCTTATAACATGGGCAAGCCTCCTATATCATAATCAATACATATGAACTACCTTATAGAACACAATCTTGGGCATCATTTTCGAAACTTTAAAAATTATAAAAATAAAGATAAATAAATAAGATAGATTTAATAATACAATGATATATTATCACTGGTGTTCCAAAACCCTCACCCTTGCTTTTACATAAATTGATTTTGAAAAGTAAATACAATGACAAAAATCGTTACAATGTAAAGGTTTTCATCATATTTTTGATAATTATCATTTCTTATATTCAATTAGGGAAGAAACATCAATTTTTGATTGGTTGTGATTTCGTAAGTCATTGAATGCATTTTAGTTGATTTGGTGTTGTTTTTTTCATTTTTTTTTCATTTTCCCCCTTATTGGTGAGGTCAAAATCACATTAACAACGAGCCTCAAAAAGGTGACAAAAAAATATCTTGGGTCAACACACTTTCTATGAAAACAGATTTTTTTTTTTTTATTTAATTCAATTTTCATCTTTTTTAAAAATGGATGACAGTATAAAAACAATACATGTCACTTTATCAAATTTATTAATTTGCAATAAAAATGACTGAAATGATAACCACCCTTGGTGATAAATTCTATGATGATTATATGACACAAAGAGAAACATTAAATGGTGTGTTCACAAATCTCCTAAATCAAGTTTCAAAAATAGAAGAAAATTTAACTCCCCCTGTTTCGATCCAAATTTCAACTGATTTAACCCAAGTTTTACCAAACCAAATTAAAATCATGAAACAGGATGTACAAACTCAAGTTATGGGAATTCAAATAAATTCAGCTCTAAATACTGTGAACAAAATTTTAAATCCAATAGAAGATTTTAATAACAATATGTCTATTGCCGAATTTGAATCTTTTTCTGTATTTTCAGACAATAAGGAAAAAGATCAAGCAAGATTTAAGGCTGATCAATACTTTTTGGAACACGTTCAATATCATATTGATCCAAAGATTTTAGAAATTCTTGATTGGAAAAAACCAGAGTTGAATGCTGAAAGATTAAAGATCATCAATTCTGCTGATGTCAAGACTTGGTATACTAATTATGCCAAACTCTGGGTCGTTTTGGTAGCAGATGATCAATTAAAAGGAAAGATTAAATCCAAAGTAATCAAAGAGGATTTACAAAAAATGACTTCAAGTGTAAGTGTAGTACTTTTTATTGATTAATAATATTTATTTAGATATTTATATCATATTGATATTCAATCACTTTTAAATAGGAAATCTATGCTAAACAAATAATGCTTACATATAACTATGCTTATTGTGAATTAGTTCCTAGAATGAAATTATACATTCGAAGTGCAGAAGTTTCTAAGAGCTGGGCCAAGAAAGCCAAAGACTACTATCTATCTGAAGAATATGGAAAAGTTTGGATGGCCAAACTTCGTGAACAACAAAAAATAGAAGTTAAACTTAATTATGCCCAAGATACACTCAATCTTATCCCTACACTTGGAAAGAAGTGGTCAGATTCAATTCCCAAAGATTTTAACTCTCTTGATTATGTAACATCTGATATTCGTGCCAAAATCGATATGCTCGACCCTAGTGGCAAAACCTCAGACTCTGTGGTAGGTTATCTTCAAAATGTATCTCTTGCCAATCAGATTCTAGGTAGTGGTATCAACGATGAAGAGTTTAATAACCATCTCGAAGCAAATGTTACCACAATATTCAAAGGATACCAAAAACTCCAAGCTCCAACTGGAACTCAACAACCAATTGTCACTTTTGTCAAAGATTTTGCAGGTTTGCCAGGTGGTATAAGTGCTGCTATCAAAACTACCTGTGAAATCATTAAAGCCACCAGAAATAGATACAAAGTCTATCTTGTCACTGATGCATACAACGCTTCAGTTGACACTCTATCCTTGTCAGACATAGATATAGACTTTGTTGATACTGTCGTCAATGAACATCCGGATGCCAAAAAACTTGCCACTCTTACAAACTGTCGTAAAATCTTTGCTTCCATCTTTAGGACTTGTCAAGCAATGGTTTTATTTATTGGATTTTCAAATTTTGATCCATCTGCTCCATTTAGATCCAATGCTCAGTTTGTTGGTGATAGTTTGGCTATGGTTGGTGATTTCCTTACAAGTTTTGAAAAAGTCAACAATGCCGTCACTGCTAGATTTGGCCAACTTGCCAATCGTATTGGTCCCATTTTATCCAAGATTGCACCTGCAAAATTGGGTAATTTCTTTTCAAAGTATTTTACAAAGATATTTACTTCAAACGCCAACAACTTTCTTTCATATAGAGTATGCCCACTTTTATTGTTGGTCGCTGTCTATAATAATATTTGGGATGCCAAGACAAGTCTCGAAGAAAAGAACTGGGGAGGCTTTGCTTGTGATCTTGCTCAAATAGGTTGTAATATAACTGCAGCTGGTATCTTATTTGCCGGTATTCCATTTGCAGCTATCGGAGCTATAGTACTCGGTGCTCTTGCAGTTGGTTTCTTCCTTATCAAAATGATTTTCTTCCCAGCCAAATCTTCAATTGAAAAATATTTCGAAAGTCAATACTTCCCAAAGGAATATATTAAAACTGCTGCTGCTTAAATAAAAATTGTTTCTACTCACTTCAACTTCAACTGTTTCTATTATTATTGGAGTTGTGTACATAAACCAATAGTTTTTTTTATTTTAACAACACTTTCATTTTACTCAATCTATAAATTCATTGTGATATTACATTTTGGAGATTATCGATTTTATTACTATTGTCTGTCAAACTATAATCTCGACGAGCCCATCATGATTTCATTTCAGTTTTAAATAAATAGCCTGCTACCCACTTTCCAAATTTAAACATAGCCACTCCTATTAATAAGCTGCTGTCCTAAGCCAAGCAAAATGCAGTATGATGATACTTTTCTAGGTATTACAATGGTGTTTATTTTGTTATGAAAATGGAATTATAAAAATATAAAAATTCATTCTTTTAATTTATTATTATATTTTGAATTTGACATATAGTTAAGAAACCCTGTAAATATAGATGATGAAAGATTTGTGTAATAGTTTTTTCATCTTAGGGTTTTCATCTTTATCGTAAATTATTATTTCAATGATTAACAAATTTTTTTATTGGCGCTCTACAATAATAATCAGGGAGGAAACATAAGATTTGATTGGTTGTGCATTTACTAAATCATTGAATACCTTTTAGTTTGATTTGGTGTCATTTTTTATTAATTTTTTTTTTTTTCAATTTTTTTTTTTTGATAACATTTTTCCCCCCCAAAATCACATTAACAGAGAGCCCCAATAAGGTACTAAAAAATCAATTAATTTCAACCCAAACAAATCAGGATATTTTTGTTAGCACAACAAATAAGAAAACAGATTTATTTTTATTTAATTTTGAATTAAATTCATTTATTTTCAACTAAAATGGACTAAAGTAGGGTATAAAAGCAATGCTAATGTAAGTGTCACATTATTATATTTATTGTTTGCAAAAATGGCTGAAGTTGAAGAAAAAATAACCACTCTTGGTGAGATATTCTATGACAAATATGTTGTTCACAGGGAAAAAGTGATTGCTAGTGACTTGATTCAAATTTTACAAGATCAAGTTACAAAAATAGATGCACAAAACAAAAAGTTGGCAGAAGAACAAGCAAAGGCTGAGCTCCAAAGACAAATTGATAGTATGTCTATTGCCGAGTTTGAATCATTTTCTGTATTTTCAGACAATAAGGAAAAAGATCAAGCAAGAGTTAAAGCTGATCAATACTTTTTGGAACACGTTCAATATCATATTGATCCAAAGATTTTAGAAATTCTTGAATGGAAAAAACCAGAGTTGAATGCTGAAAGATTAAAGATCATCAGTTCTGACAATACCAAGACTTGGTATACTAATTATGCCAAACTCTGGGTCGTTTTGGTAGCAGATGATGAATTAAAAGGAAAGATTAAATCCAAAGTAATCAAAGAGGATTTACAAAAAATGACATCAAGTGTAAGTGTAGTACTTTTTATTTGATCAATTATATTTATTTTGATATCGACCCTTTAATTTAAAATATACTAATATTCAATCTCGTCTCTATTTAATAGAAAACCTATGCTAAACAAATGATGCTTACATATAATTATGCTTATTGTGAAATAGTTCCTAAAATGAAATTATACATTCGAAGTGCAGAAGTTTCAAAGAATTGGGCCAAGAAAGCCAAAGACTACTATGTATCTGAAGAATATGGAAAAATTTGGATGACCAAACTTCATGAACAACAAAAGAATGAAGATGCACTTAATAAGCTCAGAGACCTTCTCAAAAAATACACTCAAACTGAAAAGTTGGCAGATTTAATTCCCAAGGATATAAATTCTCTTGATTATGTAACATCTAATATTCGTGCCAAAATCGATATGCTCGACCCTAGTGGCAAAACCTCAGACTCTGTGGTAGGTTATCTTCAAAATGTATCTCTTGCCAATCAGATTCTAGGTAGTGGTATTAGTGATGAAGAGTTTAATAAACATCTCGAAGCAAATGTTACCACAATATTTAAAGGATACCAAGAACTTCAAGCTCCAACTGGAACTCAACAACCAATTGTCAAGTTTGTTAAAGATTTTGCAGGTTTGCCAGGTGGTGTAAGTGC